>JAQIXR010000882.1:0-18143 GCA_034700825.1 Quadroppia sp. Gr-Ori-00064 | reverse complement strand
ATTTATATGAATTAAATGATAGGAAGAGATCTAAAACTAATGACTAATTATTTGATTATATTTTACTTCATTTACAACTTGTAAATGCATTAAACTATACGTTGTTTATGAATAGACGTTTCAATCATTGTTTGGATGACATCAACACTAAATGATTGGATGTCATATAAATAGTACATATCTTTGAAGGGGTTTTCATCACTCAATTCATATATTGTCGAACAATGAATGCAGAGTTTGAGGGGCAAAGCGTGCGCCTGGAATAGTATACGTACTGTTTGTGTGGAACCTCACAAACACAGAGAGAGAGAGAGAGAGAGGGAGAGAGAGAATAGCATTGAATGGGAATCGAGTGAAGACTTGATGTTTATATTCATTCAAATATGTGTTTAAAACAAGTATTAAATCAATTGTTTGTTGTTTTGTTTGTTTTCAATGCTTTTTATAATAATTAAAAGCTATTATCAATTGATTATTAGTTATTAAATGAACACATAATCAAGAAATCAGACGAAAATGTGTGACATATGTAATGAAATGATTGATTTGATCTCTAAATGTAAGCCAAGAGTCGTTTGTATTGACAAATGATTTATTTATTTATATCTTATTATTATTTATATTTGATTTGGTTTTGATTTGATTTTGCTGTCAATTGCAGATGAAAGTCAAGACAACTCAAAGACAATTAGTGGTAATAACAATAACACAAAACAAGTGCCGAAATCACAACAACTGATCGGAAAAACAGATCTAAATCTGGTTCTGAATTATGTCAACTCATGGACTCAGAGGTAATGACAATGATGTGAACCATTGGTTTGAAATGACAATACATTTGATGACAAAAGCCATGAAATGACTAATGAATTGCTTTTGATTTGATTTCTCAAAGACATTGCGTTTGTGTCTTCAAAGACCAGCGAAACTACAATCGCTTCAATGGTTTGGTTCAGTCCATAACACAGACGACACTTAATTTATTAAATTTGACATCACTTTCACTACAAGACATCACTTCCACTAATTGTGATAACAATGCTTTGATTAGCTCTAAAAGTGAACCAGAACTCAATGAAGACAAATGTGATGACAACCAACTGAACACTGACTGCAAAAGTCAATTGAGTGCTAATAAAGTATTGGATGAATATTTCGATGACTGGACAACGGAGGACAGGGAGAGACTGTTGATATTAGCCTCAAAGGTATGGCCATTTCCTTCGAATACTTGTCATTGAATTTCAGTTTTTTTTATAAACCAATTGAAATGATTTTGTCTTCAGTTGTGATTGAAAGACAGATGATTACAATAATGTTTGTTTCCTTAATGTTAAGGCATTTCATATGACGTTCCCATTATTTGTGGCTCAGAAACATACGTCCAACAGAGTGGATGACCCGTCGCCAAAAGAGGTGCAGCTAATGAATGCCTACTGCGAGGCGACAGAACTGGATCTGCCGTTGTATTTGCTCCGGAATATAGTCTACTTTTGTGATTCCAATGGCATCGACTTATTCGTCAAGTGTTTCGCTTTGGGAACACCAGACCGACTGCCCCTATCCCTGGCCCACGCCATGATTGCTGTGATCGCTAATCTCAAGCCATTGATTAACTCTAATATAATTATCCAAAAACTAGTCTCTCTTCGCACGTATGTCATTGAATACCTGTGCAAAGTGCCCGACAAAGACCTCAGAGTTATGAACAATAGAACTATGTTTGAGTATATTTGGTCTGTCGTCAAAGAGCACATTGACCTGAGGAACGGCAGCGCCGACAAAGAAGGTCTAACTCTAGCGCTCAAGTATTTCACTTCATCGACACTGACTATGCGTTTGACGGGAATAACACAAATCAATAACTATATCAGCATTTACTCAGAGCTCGTACAGGCGGAGAACGCAGGTATGGCAGCCACTGACTGGCCTTTCGCTCAGATAGTGATTGTATTATTTGATTGCAGGTATGGTTAACCCGAACACGGACTCAATGGGCGAGGAATTGGCCAATTGGGTGATCGACAATAAGATAATCGAACACATCTTTGGTCCCAATTCTCACGTGGAAGTCATAAAACAAAGTCATATTGTATTGAATTTTGTGGCAAATCAGATAACTATAGAACACATTGACGTGATTTGGTCGGCGTCTCAGATGAAACACTGCGGACGACAAGTGTTGGACATTTTGTTGCCGTTAATCAAAAACCTCAAAATGAAACCCGTTTTACATCTCTATTGGCTTTTGAGAAGTTTAGAACCAAAGGAATACAACGAAGCGCTGTTAGTATTGGCAGCACAGCTATTGAAGTATATTTGGGGCCAAACCAACATTGCCGCCGATATGATGTCCAACTCTGGTATCGGTTCCGTCCAGTCGGTCAAACTCCTCGAAGACTTAACTCTAGTTCGAAGTCCAATCTTCACAATGCTTCCCTCAAGTCAGAAGAATAGGCGCAATACCGGGGCCGACTCGAGCTCTTCCAGTGGCTCCGTCGACAACAGCGATGAAGACGAAGATGACGACGAATATGAGGTGGACGTCACCCCAACTATGACAACAGCTCCGGGTTTTCGCAATAAGAATAAGAATCGTTTGTGTACTTCAAGTAATAATAACAGTGACGACACCTCTGAGGGAACGTCAGAATCAGAAGACGACGAAGTGATTATCCCCGACATCACCGATGATCAGATCCAGTCGGCACGTCTTCATCAGGCATTGGTCGGCAACTATAGTAACTCTTCGTCCAGTGATTTGCCAATGGCTGTGCGCGATGTCGTGGCAGCCATTCATAGAGAGAATGATCAGAATAGTATTGAAGGAAAGACTGATTCAAAAGACACTCCTTTTATGAGTAAGTGTTTGACAGTATTTTTTGGTAATCAATGTTTTAAATTGAATTTTGATTTATTTGTCAACAGATTTGACATTTTCTGATAGAATTAAATTCACGTTAAAAAGTGAACAACATTTAGAATTAGGCAAATATTCAGACAATAAAAACATGGAAAACCTCAAAGAGTTCCCAGAAGTGCAAACGCCGGACGTAATGGAAAAGTTGGTTAAACTGACTGAAGGCCTGAGCAGTAGAAATGATGACGAATTGAGTGATAATTCGCGCCCGAGTTCTCGAAACAGTAGATTAAGTGATAAAAATATGGCCGACTTTGATGGCGAAGACTCTGATAGCGATGTGACTAAAATTGATGTCACGAGCGATGACTGTACGGACAGGTACTTCGATGACGTCGACAGCACTCTCAAGTCATCGGCTGCTCATAAGTTGGCATCAATTGCACAACAAATCGTTAAACAACGCCTAAAGTCGGACGACTCGGACGGAAATGAGTCGAAGAATGAATCAATTGATGAGAAAAGTTCTGACAAAAGCAAAGCATTCGATTGCGAAGAATTGGTTGACCTATCGATTGAGAACGTCTGCAAACCGGGCCGTACTCTGCTCTGGGATCTCCTTCAGGACGATATGATTAATCAGTTACCGGAAGGGCTGTCACACGAGACCGAAAAGATCTTTTGGAACACCGTTTGTTGGTCTAGTGATCGGAGGATTCGAATGCGTTTCATCGAAGGCTGTTTAGACAATCTGATGAAGAACTCTTCGGTCAACACTTCGTTGCGATTATTACCCAAGTTTTTGATGTCGTTCCAACAATACAGGGGCGGAATGGATACGCATCAGATCCTGATTTGGGCGGACAAAGAGCGCCAAATGTTGAAGCATTTCTTCTCAAATCTAATCATTTATTGCAAAAATCGCCAAAAATCTAGACTTCAATCGATTGGTGACATCAATAGAACCGACACAAGTCTTAACTCCAATAACGACATGTATTCTCACACCGAAGAGATCCAAACGCGACTCAATTTTCTTAGTTTTATCTTCTCGTGCGCCGGATCTCCGGACAACTTCCGGTTATGTCAAGAGCAGATCGACATCCTTTGGTCAACGTTGGCCACAGATCCCGATTCAGCCGATGAGCTCTTCAATTGGCTGTTGAGTAAGTGTTGATTCGGTATTAGTTTTGTTTGAATTGTTTTATTAATGAATGGACTCATAGCTCAAGTGCGGTCTCGAGACCATCACGGGTTGGGCATAGATATGTTGCATCACATACTCATCGAAAGGTTGCCCCAACTCTCGCCCGAGAGCTTCTCAATGATGGCGTTAGAACTGTTGCAAACCCTTTCCGGTTGTCTTCTCTCACAACTCAACTCAAAAACCAATGACTCAATCGATTCGACGGCAATCAAACAGTTATGGGATATAGCGCTCAGATGTTATAACACAGACGTGTCGATGACTGCCATCAGACATCTCAACAGCTATTATATCAATCTTCAGTCACACTCTACACGACTGGCCAAAGAGGAAGAGTTCATCAAACAATGTATGGATTATTTGGAAACCACTTCAAAGCATCTCAACGAAAACGAAGAGAAAAATCTGACAATAATTCAAAGGGCAGTCGTTTTGCTCAAAACCCATTTGGAAGGCTTCCGGAGCCGCTATGCCTACAACTTTAGGCGCTGGCAATTGAATGGAGACACAGAACTGTTGAGCCATCGAAACAAAGAGAGAACGGGATGTTTGTTGCGTATATCCTGTCAACCGGCGTCTCTTCCGGACAGGACTATCTTTGAAATGCAAAGCACTGACTATGTCGGGGAACTACGGGCTGAGATCCAGCACTGGTGGGACAGTGTGATGAGGAAATACCAAGAGAGTGGTGACAAAAGACCCGCCTTCTCAAAATTCCATCCACAGTCCATAGTTGACGGACAGCTACGGCTATTGACTCAGGGTTTGAATCAATTGTTTGTTTCGCGAATCAAAAGAATTAATTGATTTGTGTTTTAGGACAAGAAATCACTCATGACTTCGACGAGAAACAGTTGGCTGAAGTGGGCTTCAAAGACATGCAGATTGTGTTCGTGTCGTTAGGAATGGCCCGAAGTTTTCGCAAATTTCGAGACCAATCGGAACCGGCGTCAGTACTGCCGCCACCGCCTAAAGAGCGCATTCCATTCATACTTCTCTTACGGCCACAAAATTTTGAACTATTGTTTTCATTGATGCAAGAGTTGGGTGCTCTCAAGACGGCCAACCATATTAGGGCACAGGTGTTGTCGCGCAGGGTTTGGGAGATAATTCAAATACTTCCCACTTCTCCTAATCTTCTCGAGTGCTTCCAATCTATCTCTGTTGGCGCCGAAGACAGTGTGGATGAAAGCGAGTCAACAACGCCCTCGACATCGGCCAAACCCATCTCCGATCTATTCAATAACCTACTATCCCCTTCCAGTCCCCAGAAGTTGATGTATTCGTGTCAAATCGTCGACTGTTTGCGACGTAATTGTAAGCAATGGACTCAAAAGTTCATCGATTGTGGAGGTCTTCAGCACTTGTTCGACATATTTGTGTCGGGTGTTCTGCAGTCCGGCGACGGGAACGCATGGAATGAATGGAAACAGGACTGTTTGGCGTCACTTCTTCAGCTTATATATCAGTTCGGCGTAAATCCCATGCCATCCAAAAGTGATAAAACGGAAGACGAAAAGTCCGGAAGTTGTGATCTCATGTCAGTTCCGCAGACATCAATGATTATCACAGAAATGGTCCGAAAGGCCAAGCGTTCGCGAAAGGGATCGACAGATAAACTATTAGTGCCTCAATTGAACTCAAAGTTACTGTTAATGATTAGAGACGTCGACTCAATGTTAAGGGTTTTGTTGACCATTTTGAATGAGGCGACGACTAAGGGATCGGAAGTTAACCAGACATATCACACAGGCTTTTGGGGAAGAGCTCAAGTGGTTCATCACACCATGACTTTCCTCATTTCCTGGGCTTTCTCTGACCCTCAGATCCGAAACTCTTTATATCAATCGGAAAACTTGGATCAGTTACTCAAAAAGTTAGTCTTGGATGACCCCGACCCCTCCATTCGACGGGAGGCGTGCACTGGCTTTTACCGACTGTGCTTAGGCTTCACCAGTGATGGCAATACCGGCCATATATTTATTCCACAGCTTTTGAACTCATTGTTAAGTTTCCTAAAAGTCGCTCAATCTATGAGAGCACCCAAACTGTCCGAGTCTGAAGACATCTTTATACCCGATAAAGAGCCGTACGGCCCGGGATGTAAGGACTACTTCTGGTTGGTGTGTCGTTTAGTGGATTCATTGGACTCTCAGAAGATGGCCGACAGTCGACATGAAGTGGATTTGGAGGGTTTGTGCACTTATATCTCAGAAGCAATTGTTGTCCGAGAGATACGTGAGACTAGACATAGCACTGTCGAAGACGAAGGGCTCAGAGGTTTGATTGGATTAATGACAGTGACTTTGAAACACAACCCGTCGTTCAAATACTCAAAAGAGGGCCGAAAATTCGTGTCCGAAATATTCGACTGTCTTTTCAATCTTCCGAATCAAATAGAGAAACATTTGCCCAAATGTAAGGCACAGTCCACTCGATCCGCGGCCTTCGACCTCTTGGTCGAACTCGTCAAGGGATCGGAGGATAACTATGACGTACTCACAAACCTAATGATGGATCAGCACAACCCAGAACTGACTGGACGTATGACACCCTATCCCTGGGACTACTGGCCTCACGACGACTGTCGCTCTGATGCGGGTTATGTCGGACTCACGAATTTGGGTAAATATTGAGTTATTGTTTGAATTTATACTAAATTGTTTGGTTCGGCACCTGTAGGGGCGACCTGTTATATGGCATCGTGTATGCAACACATATATATGATACCAGAGGCCAGATATACCATACTGTCCACAAATCTGACATCAGTTGTAAAACACGACTCAATACTAAAAGAGTTGCAGAAAATGTTTGTTTTTCTATTGGAATCCGAAAGGAAAGCATTTAATCCGAAGAGCTTTTGCAAAGTCTATACTATGGATCACCAGCCCCTCAACACAGGGGAACAGAAGGACATGACTGAGTTTTTCACTGATTTGATATCAAAATTAGAAGAAATGACAATAGAATTGAAAGACTTAGTCAAACGTCTCTTCAGTGGTTCGCTCTCTAATAATGTCGTTTCGCTCGACTGTCCGCATATAAGCCAAACCACTGAAGAGTTCTATACATTGCGCTGTCAGGTCGCGGACATGAGGAACCTATACGAGTCATTGGACGAGATCACAGTGAAAGACACCCTCGAAGGGGACAATATGTACAACTGTTCGCGTTGTGGACGAAAGGTAAGGCGAATATAGATTTGTTGTGAACTTCAACTCAAGACTTGCGTTGCACTCATAGGTGAGGGCCGAGAAGAGGGCCTGTATTAAGAATTTGCCCAAAATTCTATGTTTTAATACAATGCGCTATACCTTCAATATGGTGACGATGACCAAGGAGAAAGTGAACACACACTTCTCATTCCCCCTGCAGTTAGATATGGCTCCCTATCTGGAGAAGAATTTGATCAAAACCGCAGACAAAGACAAATGTGAAGACATTACTGAAGAAGCGTTTGCTGAGACCAGCACTGAGTACGAGCTGATTGGGGTGACTGTCCACACGGGAACGGCAGACGGCGGTCATTACTATTCATTCATTCGCGAACGCGAAGCCGCCGGAAGTGCTAAAGACAAGTGGTATTTGTTCAACGACGCAGAGGTGAAGCCATTCGACAAAACACAATTAGCGACCGAATGCTTCGGCGGTGAAATGACATCGAAGACATACGATCAGGTCTTTCAGCGATTAGTCTCTCTTTGAATTGTTTTAATCGTTTTATATTCGATGGTCTCTTCAGGTCAACGACAAGTTCATGGACTTCTCCTTCGAGAAGACGAACTCCGCTTATATGCTGTTCTACGAGAGAGTCGACAAACATAAGGATATCTTCGAAGAGAAGACAGCACTCAATATGGAGTTGGCGTCAGATCTGTCGGAATGGATCTGTGACGACAACATATCGTTCCTGAGGGATAAGTCCATCTTCGAGCACACGTACTTCGACTTCATGTACCAAATATGCGGTTATATTCCCCAAACATTGCCCACCCAGTCGTCATCGAAGGTGACACTACTGTCCGCACGATTGGCCACATCTTTCGTATTGGAAACACTAATTCACGCCAAAGAGAAGCCAACTATCGCTCAATGGATTGAATTGTTGACAAAACAATTCAATTCCTCACAACAGGCCTGTGAGTGGCTTATGGACCACTTGGCAGAGGACGACTGGTGGCCAATACAGATCCTACTGCGCTGTTCGAACCAAATGGTGCGCCAACTGTTCCAACGGCTGTGCATTCATGTCATACAACAGCTGAAGCCAACCCAAGCGTCGCTATATCTGCAGCCGTTGAGTGACGATAGCGACGACTCAAACGACTTGGAGGTCATTACACACGTCGGGCGCTTCTCATGTGTCACACGATTTATTCGAAAGCTCTTGTCGTTGATCTCTATTGAGAATCTAAGCGCAAAACCACATCTCAAGCATTTGACCGAATATTTTGCACTGTTGTGTGAGTTCGCAAAACTGGGTGACGAGGAATGCAAGTTCTTGTTGGCCGTGGAGGCCATCTCTACCATTGTCTCCTTCTATATGGGTCTGTGCGGAAAGAGTGCCAGCGATTACGTGGAAGTGATGTCTGAAGACGAAGAGGAGGAAGAGGATGACGGCTATAATGACAATCAGAATAACCCGGGCTTTTCGGGCGCCAACGCCTACAACCAAAGGCAACAAATACCTCATACTGTCGGCCCTGTGCTCGACGACAAGTTCCCTAAACCCGTGTCTTTGGACAAAATGATAACATTAGTGGCAATTCTTGTCGAGAAATCGCGCGGAAAAGACAATCGTTTGCGGCTATCGGACAGGGATTATGAGTCGATCGCAAGCGGAAAGTCGTTTCCATTTCTTCAGCAACAGATTAGAGATAATATAAATCTGAGGCAAACCTGTAATTTGATTCTATCCCTGTGCCGATGGAACGATCACTTCGCCATTTTGGTCGTTAATATGATATTCACAGCCATCACACGACAGGCCGATTCTTCCGGCCCTTTCTTTAAGATCCTCTCAATGCTCGTAGAAATCGGTAAACAATTGAAACGATTTCAATGAATTGGTTCAAAACTAATGAAAACCCCATTTCTGTCCCACAATAGGCATAACCCCCGGTTTGTCCCCCTTTTCTAATCTGATTTTGCCTCGAATTTGGGAGATCGCGGAACAGACACCCCTTCAGACACTGGAATGGCTGACACTTCAGGTGCCACGCAATAAAGTGGCCAACGCTTGGGTATTGCAAAGTCTTGACACATGGATTCTGTACTTTCTGGTCGCACATCAGAATCCGAGGGTGCGCTCGAATGCCGCACAACTCCTCATATCATTAGTTCCTAACAATAGTTTCCGTCAAAACTATCGGCCCTCCCGTCCCTTCCCATACACGGGTCTAAAGGAGTACGACTTCAGCAGTGAAGCCGTACTAATAATCGATCAAATCTACAATATTTTACTACAACTCCTCAAACGTGTCAAACCCTATGCCGACCCCCAAACCCACGGCACCCAGAAGTTGACCTCCTATTTCATAGTGATGTCCTATTGTCTGATATCCCAGCGCCAAAAACTCCTATTAGTGCCATATTTCACTGATTTGTGGAATCTATTTCAACCCAAACTGTCTGAGCCGGCAATCTCTATACACCACAACAAACAGGCGCTCCTAATGTTCTGGTATATGGCGGGACAGGACTGTCCGGAGAACATCAAGTGCATTGTCCAGAACCCACACGTGACCAAAAACATAGCATTCAACTACATTCTGGCCGATCACGACGACCAGGAAGTGGTGTTTTTCAATAAGATGATGCTTCCCAACTATTACGGCCTCCTTCGCCTCTGTTGTCAACAGTCCCGTCCCTTCACTCGACACCTGGCGATGCATCAGAACATTCAGTGGGCCTTCAAAAACATCACCCCTTATGTGACTCAGTATCAAATGGCTGTCCAGGAGTTGTTCAAATTGATGAAACTGTTTGTGACAACACATCCCGACGCCAGTGAACAGGAATTGCGAGACATAACACAGTTTAAGCGAATGACAATTCAGATGTACCTGAACAGTGTGGACGTCCGGGCCTCGTGGCAGACACTCATCACTGCGCTGTCCATCCTTTGCGAGACAGAAGAGGACCGCATATACGTCTTGTCCAACAATGGACTCCTCAACCTATTCCAGGCCTTCCATGCGATGCACCTCATGTTTCACGAGGCGACGGCCTGTCATATCAACACAGAGTTAGTCGATTTGCTGAAGATTATTGTCTCTCTTCTCAAGACATTAGGCAAACATTGCGAACAAATGCCGTTAAGAGACCTGAAGAACAACTGGAGAGACCAGGCGGACATCATGCGCAAGAATGTGCTTCTGGTCAACTCGTACACACCAGCACCTGTCAGAACTGCCTGTTTGGGTACGTCTTGTGATTTAAATTAATGAATATTTTGTATAACTATTTCTTAACTCTTTTTTACAGACGTTTTGACAGAAATGATCAAAATTTATGCCAAAGATTTTCTGCCACTTTTGGTACAACTGTTAGGTCTTCAACACATCAGTTGTGCCGAACAAACGCAGACTTGTATGCAATCAATCAGTCATTCCTTCCTTTGTTTACTCATTTGATTCCCTTTTTCGCACCTGTCAGTCATAGCCGGGCCATACTTTCCCCGAAGAGGACAGCGAGTGATGATCAGCAAATCGAGTGTTCGTCCGTCGCGTCCATTATTTCAGATGTGTTTCCACTCGAAAATGCTTGAGTGCCAGCGAGGAGTGGACAGGGATTACGATCGAGCGATTGGCGATTACTTTGAGCCATACTATCAGTTCATTGACAGCATCTGTAGAGTCGCTCTCAACCACTCGATGGTGTCATTCGATTTGGTCGGCCTTTGTATGCATTCCTGTCTTCAAGTCTTGTATTCCATTGTAATGACAACTGTCCGATCACTCACTTCTAGGTTCTTCGGCAGCGCTCGAAAGCCTCAACTTTCACAGCAATGTATTTCCAAAACTATTCATCGATTTAATAACAACCGATTCGGAGGACTCGAAGAACTTTGTGGAACAGCTCTGTTCTACCAGTTATTTCAGGGAATATATCTCACTGACTCTAACCCAAGAACGACCGTTCCTTAACAACGAACTCACTTACGAACTCTTGAAACACTATTTGCCAAAAGTATTGTTGTTTTGGTTTGGTTTGAATGACATTTAATGACCTTTTGATCCCATCTTCAGATCAACAAAATTATAATCACTTCTAATCTCATAAATCAAGTCCTGGTTCTAATCAAAGCCTTCTGTCAGATGTTTAGTACCATTGATGTCAACAAACAGTGCCTTCACTTGAATGGGGTATACCTTGACTTCAATCCCTAAATTGATTTCACAATTAATTTCATATAATTCCCAATTGTGTAGGACTTAAGGGCTGTCTATTTGGTGATCACTTTCCAGACGTCAAACAATTTTAGTGAAGATATTTCTAAAACATTTTGCGAAACACTTAAGAAACTGAGAGAAGAGTGCAATGAAAAGAGTAAATGCGAGTCAGGTATGGAATGGACGGGTGTTTTGATTGCTTTCATTAATGGTTAACCATTTGATCCAAAGGCGAAACACCACAAAAGAAACGCAAAACCAAAGAGGAATCGACTGAATCGGAGCAAACAATGAGCACCTCTTCGGCCGTCAATCCAGACAACAGCGACAGCAGTGATGGCGAGTCTGTCGGCGCCGACAACGGATGCGATCGATTGATATCAACTATTAATGAATTGTTGGACAAATTTGAGTCGAAATGAGTTTTAATGAATGAATGAATGAATGAATAATTACTTAATTGTATTGATATTCAAAAAGCGTTTGAATTTGTGTACAAAATAACAATATTTTTATATATTTTTGTCATTCAATTCGATGTAAAATACAATCATTTGTTTGTATATTATTATTAGAATTAATATTTAAATTTGAATTTAAAACAAACAAAACATTTGATTAATATTTAATTGAATGAAAAACAATTTGTAAACAAATTATTAAATATTTTATAATTAAATCTAATATTAAATATGAAAAACGAATAAATAAAATGCAAAGCATTTTGAAAATGATTTCAACATTTGTTTTGAACTTTATTTTATTTTTACAAAAATTCATATCAAATGTGATTACAATTAAATGAAAAAATGTTTTCATAAACAAAATTAAGACTATATCAAAGGGTTGATCAAAATCAGGGGAAAAGTGATTTTGAATGCAATTCACATTCAAATGAGTGTCAAATAAATTCATTGAAACTTTAATTCATAAAATCGTTTCGAAAATAATGTAATCAATTGAATGTTTGATGAAATAATTGTTTCATTTGATTTACTTTACAATTATTTGGGATTTTTTCAAACAATCCATTGATTAATGAATGCGAAAATTAATCGCAATTTTGACGACAAATGATTGAAAACATTTCTCATATGACATGAGATTAATGTCTATTGAATGCAACAAAATATCCACAACTTATTGGTTCTGAAGACTATCAGACGTTGTGTTTAATAAATGATAATTCAATTTGTGATAAACTTTGAGATCTGTCCCAAAAATATTGAGTTTTCAGTTCATTGAAAGTTTTACTAAAGTTTTGTTTGAAAATAAACTCAATTTTCAACAACTTTTCAAATATTTATTTAATCTTTGATTTGAGACAAAAAATATATAATAAAAATGTGTTTGAAATCGATTGCAATTTGCACTCTATTTGGGCTATTGTTTTGCCACTTGCATTGTGCCCAAGAAGATATCAATCAAGATATGAACCAAGATATGAACCAAGATATGAACCAGGTCGATTGGTCACCTTGCACAAGTAAGGCACTCCACATTCAACACCGGGTCATTTTTGTCGCACATCTTCTCCTATAACATGACTTCAAATACAATAACTTTTGTTTAAAATTATTTCAATTACAAAATATTCTCAAAAATTGTGAATATTTTCAATGATTTCAATAATATTTGTTTCAAAAGTGAATCCAAAAGCAAATTATACTCCTTTTTGATCCCTTTCCCCTTTGTCAGCGAATTTCTCATTATTTTTAATGTCTTCTCATTGACTGACTTTGGAGTAAATGTGATGTCTTTGCAGATGAAAGTGGAGATGTAATACCGACTGAAGGACAGGATGTTTCGGTATATGTGACGAACTGTAGCCGAAATGATGATGAATGCGCTTTAGTGAGGGGAACGACACCCACACTCAACATCACATTCAGTATTGCTTTCTATACTTAAATCAATTAAATGTCTTATTTGTGATCACATTCTGAGCACAGAAGCGACCACTGATTCCCTGTATGTGGAAAGGGGTATCATAGCGAAGATGTGGATGCCAGCCCTCGACAAGTGGGTGAACATTCCTTATGGAAGTCTGTTTAATATTTGCGAATCCATGAGAAGTCTGAACACAACTGAAGACAATTGTCTCACAACTGGTGTCCAAAGCGAACACATCTACAACTCGTTGTCTGATTTTCACGTTTCCAAAGACTTTCCGGAAGTAATGACAAGACTTTCCACCCTTTTATTCATTCTTTTAAACAAACCATTTTTATCGCACCCATAGGTTAGGCACAGATTTCAGGTGAAGATTCTGTTCAGGGCTAAGAAGGACAGAAAGGTTAGTAGTTTGCGCCGTCTGGACAGACATCCCGGCCCTCTATTCGTGTGTGTTTTAGTAAACAATTGTGTTGTCGTTTAAATCAATTATTTCTTAATATATTTTTAGTTTAGTTTTGATATTGTTTTCAATAGTTTTTTTTGTGACAAAAAATTCATTTGAATTACAAACAAAATTATAAAAAATTCTTAACTTAAATTAAAATAAAATACCCCTTAAATGGTTAATTGCGATCATTTAAGGGATATTCAAATGATTTGTTGAATTCTAGCCATTGATGAAAGAATGGGTTCTTAAGGAAAGAGTTGTAAAATTTGAATAAAATTATTATTTATTTATTAATTAATGGAATGATTGAACAAATAATTATAATATCAATGAACAAAATGACAGAAATTTATGATTAATTAAAATATTCTATTCTTTTGAAAAAAAGATATTTTTTTAAATTAAAATAAAAAACATAAAAACTTCGCAAAAATTAAACATTCATTTGATTGAGTCATTCATTGAGTGATTCATTCATTAAAATAAAAATAACTATTAATTAAAATGTATTTTCAATTCATTTCTCAATTAATATTAATTTAAATATCAATCAAAAGATTGTTTTTTATAATAATATCAAAAATTTTAGTCAATTTTCACCACAATTACAATAATATAATTTCAATACATTTTTTCGACATCGAATCAAACGATTCACTCATTTCTTACATAATTTCATACATAGAATGATATCAACAAAAAATCTCATTATTTTAAAAGTAAAAAACATTTCAAATAAACTTCAAATTCTCGTCAATTTTTTCCGTCCACTCATTCATAATCTCAGACATGATTTTCGTGAATAAAATATCAATTTTTTTAAAAATGAATTTCATTTAAAATATATATAAAAGTGTTTTGAATTGTGAGTCAAAAGGGGTTTGAATTAATTGTTGAATTCAATCAAATATCTCAAACAGATTTGAGAGCAATTGAAGACAATGTATTCGTTATAGTTTATGTCATACGAATCACGATCACTACGAACAGCCGGCCCCATCGGCACAGAACGACCTGTGCGTCAAAAGCAGACATTAGTCATATGGAAATGGATTTAATGACAAAATATTGTGATTACATACCTTTCCAATAGACACAGCTTTGAGGGTCGGGCCGATAGAGGGTATGGGAGGCCTTTAGGCTGTGTTTGGTTTTGTTTTGAATCGACTTAAGTATATCAGTATTGAAACCACTGGTCTGTACGTCCTCGACATCCCCGAGCGATACCTCACACAAAAACATATACTTTTTGTCGAAGTTGTCATTAAGTGAACAATAGGTCCGACTTTTGCTAAACATATCCGCAAAATATATTCCCTTTGAGTGAAACAAATGTTAAAATGCATTCAAAAAAATCAATTCCTAATACCTTTCCGAACAAATGACCAGAGATTTGAGCACCTAATGGAGCCTTCATTAGACCATTGGCCAGAATACTGAGAATGTTGGCAGCTTTGGTCCCGTGCCATAGAAGCCAATTGTTGCCGACGCCGGCGGTCGTAAACCTGTCTTCTTCTCCGTTGCGATTGATTTTATAAATAGATTTGACGACAGGTTTTGGTTCAGTGTTTTGGATGTACTGTAATATCAATTGAGACTCTTCTTCATTCTTGTCCAACAGCTGTAAGTGACAGCCCAGACATCGGTATATATAATCGGCGGGATTGACATCTTGTGTCCTATACTGAGCACCCAATAGAAGTTCAAATGCATATTCATAATGAACTAAATTGCAAATCAATTCCATTTTCTCCCTGAGCTCATTGTGTGTCAAGAATGGACTCAAACGCTCGAATTGATGGCCAAATAATGGGATCAAATGATAGAACTGTTCGCTGAGATCAATGATTTCATTGACGGCTTTTGAATACTCGAACGAATCCTTTCGACTCATTTTGTCCTTCTCTTCAATAAGTCCTTCGATTGTCTGCAAAATATTCTCCGCTTTCGTAAGCGTTTCGTTCTTCAGGAAACCGAATGGAGTGAACGACTCACTGCCGCTGCCATAGGAACGGTATGTCTCTTGTGATGAGTTGACATCGATTAAAGATGTCATTAAATCAAACAGAGGTTCAGGCAGTTTGTGTTCGACCGATTCGAGAGCGGACTTGACGTCAATCTTGTATTGTCTTTGATTTGGTTTCACTCTTCGCAACGAATCGACCAAACGATACCGTTTTGGGACAGCACTGAACTGCTTCACTGACTCCCAATTGTTTCCGGTCTTTGCTTTAAATACTTTCTTAAACTCTTTGATCGCGTCGTCGAGTGTAGAGAACGGCGTCTTCTGGTATTGTCCGATATCACCGATTCTTCCCCAACGAGTGAACAGAAGAACCAAATCTTTCTTCTTTTGCACAATTATTTGCATTTTATAGAAGTTATACAAACCATAGATTCCGTACTCGATGTCCACTTTGGTTAAGAGCACATCGAATGGCAGGTCGAGAGTCGTGTCACTCAAGACCTCTCTATAGGAACGAATCAAACGTAAAATATTTGCAAATTTATAAATAATATACAAATTCTTACGCGTTTTCAATGTCTATAAGACTGTCCGGTGTGAACATCGGCTCATTTCCGTCCGTTTCCATTATTTCTGAATTGAATTTTTCGATCATTTTTGTCGAATCCAACTTATAATCGAACTCTTCATCAATAAAATTGGTCTCAATTCGAGGAAATGGGGGCAAAACTTCAGCCGACGATTCATTTGTATCAGATTTAAGCAATTCTTTTAAAGTTTTTATAAGATTTTTGGCATTTCTGTTGACAGCGATCTGTAGAGGAGTTTCGCCCCCACTGTTGGACACATCGAAGAGTTGGATCTCAGGCTTGGAATTGTTGGTCACTTGCCATAAGAGACGCAACAATACATCACTGTTAAGGTATGTAAAGTTAGGCAAAGGAGACACCAAGTGATGCAAAACAGTCCATCCGTTTTGGTCTTTGGCAGTCATATCGACGCCATTCTTGTTCTCAAACGTCAAACACCGCGAATCCCATGCCTTTCGATCGTCTTCGGGAGAATAACTTCGATTCAGCAATAGTTTAACCATTTTTAAGTCGTTCTAAAGATAGTAAAATTGAATATCAATTGAACGTAAATGTGATTCAAAGGACAGACCAATCGGACGGAGTGCATGAGTGGGGTTCGGCCATAACTGTCGGTGTAGTTGACGTCTACGACGAACGAACCGTTGATTTTAAGATTCAATAAATATTTAACCAAAGAATAGTTGCCACAAATGACTGAAAATATTAATGGAGAATATTTGGGCGCACCGGCAATAGTGGCCGGCGTCGCATTCACTCCAATATATCTGACTCCGGCATAACTGGATTCAGATATGGGATAATAAGACAAGACATTCAACTTTTGTATATTCTTCTCCAGAAGTCTCATTAGCCAAGACTTCATCTCTTCAGGGAGTTGTCTATTGGACGGTTGGTTATGTAAGTCCCAAAAAATGGCTGTCAGGGGTGTTCTGAGCAGTAGATCGGGTTCGAGGTTCACAACTCTGTCCAAACTTAACAGTTCTGTCAATTCATTGCACAAAATGTAGTTCCAGTTTATTGCAGCGTAAATAATGGCATTTGATTTGAATTGTGAGTCCAGTGCCAGCACTTGGACCTCGTGTTCGACCAGTAATTTCACGATAAGTTGCTGTAATTCCCGATTGCTTTCATATACACACTCTTTGGCCATAATATGAAGTAATGTTTGTTCAGTTGAAAACAAACTCCGATTTTGTTTAGTTCTCTTCAATAGTTTGATTGCAAGATTCAGACGTTCCGTTTTGAGCGCCGCCTCCACTGCAATGCCGACCCCTTTGCCAATTGTCGCCAATTCATTGATCATTAGGTAAAGAATGCCTGAAATATAGACAAATCAATGACAACAAAACCAAACAAAAGGTGGTAGTGTTGGGCACATACCCTGCCAGTCATTGCGAACCACTTCCTCTATTATAGAACAGTGGGCTTTCTTTGCCTCCAACTCACGGCTCAACTTCTCCTCGTCTTTCAATTTATTCCATTTCCAATAGGACTTCTCATCTTTGAATCTCAGGTCAGGTTTTCTGTTCAGATTACCGATGGGTTTGATAAATGCCGAACCCTTTTGCTGAAGCATTAGAGCACAGCCTAAACAAAAATCAATAATTTATTGGTTTTGAATCAAATTATATAAAAGTTTCAAAAGTTTTGAATTTTGATTGAAATCAGAAAAAGAACATAAAATCAAAGTAAGAACTCATATGAGGTCTGTAGCGGTTGTTCCCATATATCATCACATTATAAGGTCTTGTAATTCAAAATCAATTCTAAATATTC
>JAQIXR010000881.1:0-18143 GCA_034700825.1 Quadroppia sp. Gr-Ori-00064 | reverse complement strand
GGAGGACAAGGAGGACAAGGAGGACAGGGAGGACACAGAAATAGTCTTGATTGGCACGAAAGTAGAAGATTGGCAGAAAGAGGGCATCGAAATCCCGAAGCACAGGGAGTTCATACTAGTAGTCATGGGCGACGAGAAAGTGGTCAAAGAGAACAAATAGGGAGAAGTCACAGTGGGCTGGGAGGTAGTGGTGATAAGGGACACATAGGCCAAGGAGTGAGCAGTCAAGGAAGAGGCGCAAGACATGAGGACAGCGGATATAAAGGTCTAATGCAGTGGTCATACGTTGGCAACGATTATAACAATCAGTTTTGGGGTTAAATTAAATGTGAATTTATTTGAATTATTTATAAATATTTTGAAAAATAAAATAAAATTTTGCATAAATTAAGACAATATTTGGAGAACAAAACGAATACTATTTTGAAGATCACTTGTTTTGATAACAATTGTTTTGATCATAAAAATTGAATTCTCTCAAAAACACATATTTTCATGAATTATGTATTGATGTAAAAGTTTTGACAATATTCTGTTACAGCAAATAATTTGTTATTAAAATTCAAACAATATATAAAAATGTTGTTATCTTCACAAACATTTGTCATCTCTTTAGGGGCTAAATATAAATACGAAATAGCCTTAAATGAATGCAATAAACCTATCATTGCTTTGCACTGTACTTGAGATCGAGATTTACATGAATTTGAAGAATTGTTAATTTTATATACATTTTGTATGAGCTGTAAAAGTGATTAACTTTTGGAGAGAAGGAGAGTGAGGGAGAGGGAGAGGGAGAGAGGATCTATAAAAACCTGTTTTGAATGTAATGGAAAGCCTTAATGACATTAGATTTGAATTTCACAATAAGTTTATATCGAATGACGTTAGAAATGCATTACTTTTATAGTCTCTGTAACCGAAAGTTAGTTCATTAGTCAGTGTCTTATGTTATGCTAAAAAACAATAAAACTTTTTGTTAAAAAAAATGATAAATCAATGCTTTGATAGTGAGAGTGAGAGCTATGGTATGTCTGACCTGTCGGGTAAGTGTGAATTGAGTGGCAAAGCACCCGAAGTACTGGCCGTCAATGTTAAGAATGTGAGCTTTCACTTCAACAGTAGAGTCAAAGCACTGGACAACGCAAGTTTTCGGGTGCCGAAAGGTATGTATATTAATATTATCACCTTGATCATTTGATCATTCATTTATGTGCTACAAAATTAAGGGGAAAATCATAAAATTTATTCCTTTTAAGATTGAAAATATGTTTTTAGGGTAAGAAAAAGAAGAGAAATATTGAAAATATAACAAATTTAATCAATTATGAAATACTGATATTATGTGAAAAGCATTTGATTTTTGTTTTATTATAACATTTTTGATATTAAATATTTTCAAAAAAAAAACACCTTGGTAATGGTAATGGTAATGGTAATGGTAATGGTAATGGATTAGAAAAGATTAAGAATTATATTATATAAGAATAAATAAAATTCTTTTAAACGATTCAATGTTTTATAGTTTTTAATCAATTACTATTAAAATTAAATTAATTTTTTACCCCTCAGTTGGCTATCAATAACTACCCCCTTATAAGGTGACACATTTTAATATTAATGGAGAGAATAATATATAATAATAATTAGCATAAAATCAAAATTTAAAAATTAATTTTTTAAAGGAAAATACAATACATAAACACAATAACTATTAGTTGAATGACTCAAAAGATTACTTAAAATTAGAGAAATTTTTATAAATAGTAAAATCCGGGAAAATTCACAAATCATTTATTGTCTCTTTTGAATGAATGAATGATTTGACGATTGTTTTAATGTTCATTAAATTAGGAAAAATATCCGCTTTGTTGGGACCGACAGGTTGTGGCAAAACTACATTAATCCGGGCTATATTAGGACGCATTAAACTTAGTACAGGATCTGTCAATTTGTTTGGCAAGACACCAGGCACACCTGAGTCAGACGTGCCCGGCCCTGGCGTCGGGTATATGCCACAAGATTTGGCACTTTTTGAAGAGTTCACAATCAATGAAATACTCACTTATTATGGAATGATATATCACTTGAGTTCACACGAAGTGATTAAACGAATCGAAAATCTAATAATTCTCTTGAATTTACCCGAAAAGACGCGACCCATAAATAAACTGAGTGGCGGTCAAAGGCGTCGGGTGTCCATTGCTGTCACACTCATTCACTTCCCCAAACTTGTCATTCTTGATGAGCCCACTGTAGGCGTGGACTCACTCTTGAGATATAGAATATGGAATCACTTGAAGAAAATATGCAAAGAATATGGTAAGACATTCACAGCTTACCATCGATTGAATCTAAGATAATAACAAATAGAAATAACTCTCAAATTATTTTCAATGAAATAATTAAAAATTATTTTAACTATGATTTTATTTCAGGTCAAACAGTGATAATAACCACACATTATGTCGAAGAAGCGAAGAGTGCGGCAAACGTTGCGTTTATGACCAACGGATCAGTTCTTAGACAAGAAAATCCTCAAAAACTATTACAAGAATATAACACACAATCACTTGAAGAGGTCTTTCTTATTCTATGTCAACAGAAAATACAAAGAAGAAAATCAACGAATATTTATATAAATAATAATAACAATGAAATCCTTTTGAAAGAAGAATTCAATTCAAGCATTGATTGCAATAATAATGAAATTCAATCAAATGATAGCTCAGTCCAAACACAGGTAAAGCGCGTGGATATGATTCGGGTGAAAGCAATGCTATGGAAGTACTTTATACTGACATTCCGAAGACCGACTTTCCTATTCCTGTTCTATTTAATGCCTTTCCTTGCATTTTTGGCACTAAAGATGGCTGTGGGACAGAACCCACATAACACCCCTATAGCAGTGTTCAACAACGACACAGACCTCGATCTGTCGACATTATTCTTGGAGTCAATGAACAAGGAATACATTTCACTCAACTATTTCAAGGACAATCAATCAGCATTCGACTCAGTTGTCAGGGGTATAAACTATATATCGATTGTATTCCCTGAAAACTATTCCTATGCATTCGATATGAGAACTCGAGATCTATATAACATGGACGACGAAGAGCTGGAAATGAGCAAGATCAAATTATATGTAGACTTTTCAAACACAGCGATTGGACTCTTTATATTGAAGGTATTGATTGTATCACATTTTGTCCCACTTTTTGAATGACTTTCACAATAATGTCAATAATAGTGAATCAGATCTAATGAATGAACCGATTCTTCATTCGCTATAAAGTTTTCATTAATTTTTATTTAAATACTTTTTGAAAATACTTTTTGAAAATAATTTATAAGAATTAATATATTTTTTATTTAAATTATTTATATTTTCAGGAAATGTATGAAACATTCAGAAGAGTCGCCGACACTTTGACACCACGACTGGGCTATAATTTGACGAGATTTTTGATGCCACTGTCCTTTGAGAAGACAATCCATGGTGAAATTGATTACAATCTGCGCAGTCTGTTTGGGCCGGGAATGATACTCATGTTATCCCTTATACTCCCAATGATCATATCCGCGATACAGATAATCAATGACCGCAAGAACACGAGCTTTGAGCGGGTGTTTTGCGCCGGTGTCAAACCCATTGAGTATTTCATAGCACATATGGTCCAGAATTTGATACTAATCGTAACCCAAGTGCTTATATCGATGTTCTTTGTGTTTGTCGTCTTTGACAACACACAACTCGGCAACTATTTCGATGTCTTCCTACTGCTGTTCCTGCAGGGGGTGCTTGGGATGGCTATTGGCCTGTTTATGTCCCTGATATTGTTCGACGAGGTCTCGTGTGCTGTCAGTAGTCATATCATTGTTATATAATTATTTTAAGTACAAAAAATTGAATGCTTTTAATTGATTTAATCCCAGGTCGGTATCAGTGCTATTATGTTTCCACTGTTCATAATATCAGGTGTGGTTTGGCCGGTTGAGGCGGTGCCCAACTATTTCCGCTATGTGACAGATGTAGACCCACTAACAATACCATTGGACTCATTGCGGTGCATAATGTTCAAGGGCTGGTCGTTCGACAGGCCGTCGGTTGTGATCGGATATGTGATCACAATCATATACGCTGTTGTGATCAGTTTCATCAATGTCATTCTCTTCCAAAAGGCAACCGACAGAACGTTTTCGTTCCTAAATATTCTCAATTAATTGAAGACATGTTTTAATGATATTTTCATTTCAAACATTGAATACAATTTAAGTAATAATAAAATTTGAGTTAAATTTACAAAACATTATTCAATAATATAATAAAAATGAAAAATATTTTGTATTGAAGTCAATGATTGCTACAAATTTTACATAATGTATGCTATTGTTAGCAAATGACCGTGGTTATTTATCAGTGTGATCTCAACTCAATTTCCAATTCTCCACGAGTTGATAGTAAAAGCACTTCCGATAAAAAATTGAAACAAAATAATATTCAAAGCACTTATACTAAGAAAATATGCAACAGATATAATGTAACCCAAGAGAACAGAAGGCATTTGGTATGTCCAGCCCCTGAGGATTATTGAACGCAAGGCATCCAATGGTAGTGTCAGTGGAATCATGTCTGAAAAGATGCGAAAGTTGGCGGGAATGGACTCCACGGGCCAAAGGACTCCCGACAGTATTGTGTAAGGCATTGTTAGCGCGAAGATTACGATCTGTTTTATAGTGAAAACATTTTATCAAAATTAAAATTACTTTTTCTTTGTTTTTCATATGTTTTGACGTGATTTTAATCGCGATATCTCTTCACATGTCGTGAAAACACGTTTCAAATCATATGAACTGAAAAACTCTTTATTACACTTACGGCAACCGAGACGTCGTCAGCAAATATGAGTGCAATCATTAGACCGATTGCAATGCCTATCATTCCCTGCATTGAGAGGATTGCAAACACTTCGACAATACTGCCGACGAGTACTGTTCTCATGATATAGAACATGAATGCCATACACGTGAATGCCATGATCAACATCAGGAAAGTATGCAAAATCATGTGCGCTATGAAGTACTCAATCGGTTTAACCCCTGCGACAAAAACTCTCTCAAAACTACTATTCTTTCTATCCGTCGCTATTTGAAGTGCAGACAACACTAATGGTAATAAGTGAACGATCAACAAAAGCCAGGCCGGGCTGAATTGGTTAGTATAGTCGAGGTTGAGCTCGCCATAAATGACCTCTTGCACCTGAACCGGGACCAATACTCGGTAGGCATTAAACCCTATAATAGCGCTCAAAGCGTCCAAAAATCGTGAAAAGGTTTGCATCAAATATTTGAGCAAAAAAGCGCCGATCACTGCATCGGAGAAGTCAAAGTACACCCGAATCATACCGTCCTCTATATCCAACTCATCCATCTTTAACAAACTATTGACGTCTTTGAGTCTGTATTCAAATATGTCTGAAAAGTTCTCCGCGAATACCAGTGACAGATGATTGTGACCTTTGACCACACTTTCGATAGACTTCTCTTCGTCTTTGTATTCATTTAAATGAACATAATTTTTGTCGAAAGAATTCAAGAAGAGATTAGACATCCATGGGTTGTGGTCTTCATTGAATACAGCCACCGGAAGGCCTGTCGGTCCCCGTCCTATCGTGTATAACATGAAGAGTAAGGTCAATACAGGGGTCAAAAAGTATATCAATAAGAGCATTGGATTCTTCATTGTTAACATGTAATACTTCCATAGCATAGCTTTGATTCGATTATACTGAATGTTGGTGACAGTGTTAACAAGGTCATATTGTACTTTACTTCTAATCTCTTTCTTATTGCTTATATTTTTCTCTAAATCTCTATTTAATTCATAATTATTATCATTTAAGCAAATATTCTGTGATTTTCTTCTTTTTATTCTCTGTTGACATAATATAAGAAAAACCTCTTCAAGAGTTTGAGTATTATATTCTTGTAATAGTTTTTGTGGATTTTCTTGTCTAAGAACTGATCCGTTGGTCATAAACGCAACGTTTGCCGCACTCTTCGCTTCTTCGATATAATGTGTGGTTATTATCACTGTTTGGCCTGAAATCAAAAATCAATTTTAATATAAATAATTATTTTAATTAATCTTAAAGTTCTTAAAGTTCTTAAAAGTTATTAAAAGTTATTTTCAAAATTAATTGCTTTAAAATGACTGAAAGTTTCGCAACACTTAACCAATAAAGTGATGTTGGCTTCAATTAAAAGAAATAAAGATTTTAAGTATGAAGATAAACAGCTATATAGGAAAGGGTGATATTACTAATAATTACTAATAATATATTAAAAATTAAATGCCTTTAAAATTCCTAACAAATCTTATCGCAAAAACATTAAACTTCTTCTGTAGTAAATAACGATTTTTTAATCTAATATAAAAACCCCTTAAACCCCCTTTTTCTGTGAATATAAAAACATTTTATTATATTTGATATGTTTGGAAACGCCTTTACCTTGGTCAATTATGTAAATTGTGCCATAAGTAAATAGACTATAAACTATTCAAGGTTTGTAATCGAAGGTGAAATTCATGATTAATATCTAAATGATTTCATTCGATGACAATTAAGTCATAATTGGATTGCAATTAAATTATTACTAATTATTAACTTTGAATAATATCTGCAAAACATTTTAGAATTGATGAATGTTCACAACAATCATAACTAAACATTCATTAGTTTTCAGTGAATTACTGCAAAATAGACATAAATTTAAGGAAGAAAATTTTATATAAATAACTTCAGGTGCTGTCAATCACTATAAATTTGATGACAAAGAAAATTCAGAAAATAATATAATTATAAAATAATTTCCTTAAAAATAATTTTCACTAATTATTAACAAATTGCTTATATTTTAAGAGAAATAAAGCACAAAAACAATCAAATTTCACCCTTTTTTTGACAAATATAATGCAAATATTGCCATATCTTTTGTCTCAGTAGTGAATCGACGCCTACTGTCGGCTCATCCAGAATAATGAGTTTCGGTCTGTGAATAAGAGTTATAGCAATGGAAACACGTCTTTGTTGTCCACCACTCAATCTACTGATGGGTCGATTCTTTTCAGGCAAATTCAAAAGGTTTATCAAATACTCGATTCTTTTGACAATTCGTTCGCTTTTCATGTGATATATCATTGCATAATAAGTGAGAATTTCATCGATTGTGAAATCATCGAAAAGTGCCAATTCTTGAGGCATATAACCCACACCAACACCCGGAACATCTGATTTCCTGCTTCCAGGCGTCATATTGAACACTTGAATTGATCCAGATCTGATCTTTACCCTTCCCAATAAGGCCCGCATTAAAGTTGTTTTACCGCAACCGTTGGGACCCAAAAGTGCAAAAATATGGCCTAAAATTAGTTCAAAAAATAATTATTATTTCATTTGCAAAATATTTTAAATTAAAAACATATCAAATGAATAATGTTTTCAATATTACTATAATTTCATTTATAACCACATTTCCTAATATACTATGCCTTTACTCACCTTTAGGTACGAACACATTGAGACCATTGAGAACATTGGCATTTCTTCTGAATCCAAAGAAAACATTATTCACATTAACCGCTAATTCACTGTTAATGTTAACATCATTTGTTTCGAAATGATTGGAGTTATTCATAATTAATAGAAATTATTAAAGAAACTATTTTTTTGAAAATCACTAAAAAATCAAAATAACAATAACTTAATGGCTTTTAATAATTTCCTTCACTTTTTAGATAATAAAATCTAATAAAATCTTTAATTTTTCAAATCTGAATAACAAAAACTATTTCCATATTAAATATATTTGTCATACATTACAAGGAAAGTGAGTTAAAGCAAATATTCAAATTATTTGAGGAAATGTTAACTTAAAATACATAATAAAAGTTATAATATAATTATTAGTCTAATTAAAACTTTTAATCAATGCTCAAATCAGTGTTTTTCATAATAAGCATTAAATGATAAGTATTTCAAATATTATAATAAAATGAAATTCAAAATCATTTATAGTTTTCTTTAATCTTAATTGAACTTCAGGTCTAGAATTAGGGAAATCACCCTTTCTTTCATAAGATGATTAAAATATTATTTTATTTATTATTCAATACAACAATATTTTTAATAATCACTCAAAAATATTTTGTCAAAATATTTGAAATCTAAATAATTTTGTGTATTTTTTCACACAATTATAATGTTATAAATATTTCATTGAATATAATTAAAATGTATTTTTGAAAATATTTTAAAAATTTATTTTTTGTTAAAACTTTATAATTTCTTAATTAAAATACATTTTTAAAGGTTTATAAATAATAATAATAAATAAGAGTTGAAATCTGATTCATAAATTATCGATTGAAATGATCTGGGTTGATATGATGATGAGTTGGGAACATTCAACCGAATCTCATGGGCTCTCTAAACAGGCACACCCGACACAACAACAGCATTGGCTGGTATTCATCACCGGAAGCACAAAGCCGTAAACATTTGGATCGCACGGAAAGGGTGTAAACAATGAAAATGATGACAATTATTGATATTTGAAAACAAATTGACGAATATATGGACGACATTGAAAAGGAAAGGCGTTATGTGTTTTGGTTGATATTAAATATGGTTTAATTAATGATAAATTCGATAACCATTTCATCTATTTATAGAACTAATATCAAAACTTTTAATCAATTCATAACTTCTCGAAAAACGAATTCAATTCACAAAAGTTAACAATAATAATCAAAATCATATTTAATATATGAATTGAAATGAATTATATCTCAAAATATATAAAAAGTTAATTCATATAAACATAAAATTAATTTAATGAATACAAAACTTATATTAATTTTGAACTATCATAAGGGGCTGTTTCCTTAGGGGCTATTATATGACAACCGATAGATTACTTCATTTCAAATAAGGTTTTCAAAAAAATGTTTATTTTAAGAAATTTAATAAAAAAGATTTTACAAAAAATTACTCAAATATTAATAACATAAAAATATAATATAATTTTTAAACAATACAAAAACAAAAAATATTTTTTATTAATTATTGTTAATAAAAACATATTTAGAAAAACATTTTCTACAAAACTATTGTTATTTCAAAACCAATTTTTCAGTAAAAATATATCAAAAAACACAATAAAATAATTCAATTATCAATATTTTCATCATTTGCTGCAAAGCAATCAATAATATTGTATTGATGAGGAGTGACCATGGTCAATATAGCCTTACTTTTGTTTTCAATTGTTTTAACTCAATGCCTAACATCAGTCAGGTCTGGAGGGGCTGATGGCAAGGCTTATGGTATAAATCCGTGGATTTGGTCTAATAGTAAGAAAGCATTGAATTAATAATTAGTGAAATAATCATTAAATCAAATATTGTTTCAAATAATAAAATGTTTTGTTTTGTTATAATTCATAGATAACACACCCTTTCAGTGTTCGGCTAAAGGAAGCTATTGTGGAGCAAATATCCAGTGCTGTAAAGGCCTGGTATGTAGTGGAGGAAAATGTATTAATACATGCAGTAATATATTAGACAAATGCGGGAAAGGATTAAAATGTTGTAAAGGATTAGAATGTGTTGGCGCTGATAACAGAGCACCCGATCCTATTGATAGGTACGGGGAATGTCATTTGAAATGCAGTAATGAGAGTGGCGTTTGTGGCACCAAATTAGGCACAAAGTGTTGCGATGGACTGGTATGTGAACTCCCAGTGGAATGCTGTGATTTTCCAGGGATTTGTCGTCTCAGGTATTAA
This sequence comes from Quadroppia sp. Gr-Ori-00064, assembly GCA_034700825.1. Taxonomy (NCBI): domain Eukaryota; kingdom Metazoa; phylum Arthropoda; class Arachnida; order Sarcoptiformes; family Quadroppiidae; genus Quadroppia; species Quadroppia sp. Gr-Ori-00064. Next base: position 8,291 of record JAQIXR010000881.1, on the reverse strand, counting down.
ATGATATAATGATTAATACATTTTATTAACCATTGGTTATATTGAGAGACATTTGACTCAAATTATAGTTTTAAAAAATTCTCATTTAATATAAAATATAATATAATTCAACGTTTTGTTTGATTGCAGTCCTGTTTGTCAAAGTGAAGGCCAGGGATGTGGCGGTTTCGGTGGATTATCATGTTGTGAAGGTCTGGGTTGTAGCCTTAACCCTCTTGGTCCTGCCTATCCCGGGCAATGTCAACAGGGATGTAGTGGTTTGGGTGGCAAATGCGCCGGGTTTGAAGGTTTTCGATGTTGTGATGGCCTGACCTGCAATGCCCCGCCTCAGTGTTGTGATATGGCCGGCACTTGCGAACTACCCTGTATTGTAGGGGGTCAACCTTGTTCGGATGATAGTGGACTGGCATGTTGTACGGGTCAAGTATGTATCGGTGCTGTCTGCAGGCCCTGTAGTCTCGTGGGACAGGACTGTAGCTTAAATGGCAACCTCTGTTGTCCGGGAAATGGATGCAATCAAAGAAACAATACCTGTTTTGAGCTCTGAATGGTTTGATAAAATTGGTTAACATTTACTCGAATTAATTAACTCTAAATTTTAGTGAGTTTTTCAAGTTATGGCTCTTATTGAAAGTTCGAGAATGTCTGGTTGTATTATTACCAAGATTAAATAACTTATAAATATTAAAATATTCTTTTCCTTTGAGTGTCATTAAAATCAATGAAAACAAAAATATTTTAATATTAAAAAAATTTAATAAAAGTTATGATTGATTTTGTGCTTCAAATTGACATTAATTTTTAAATTACTTATGGATTCAATGAATGTTTTTGTGTTTAGAATAATATGTTTAATTCATTTGAAAAAAGGGTTTTTCCAAACATTTCATATAATATGATTACAATCGATGATTTCGACAATCATTTGGTTATTCAATATTAATATGAATTATGATTTAAGTCAAAACGACTCTGTTTTGTGTGACTGGGAATGACTTAACACTGGCAATGGACAGACACGTGTCTATGGATTTTAAAACTTTTTTCGATTGCAATTCAAAGATATATAAATAAAAAACTAAATATGAAAAAAGCAAACGTCGACTTAGCCCCTTAAGGGGGTTTTAAGGCGAATTTGTGAGTGTAGGCAACAATGAGTGGAGTTATTAAAAAGTAATTTTAATTTAAAAATTAAAACAAAATTATTTTATAATTACAAAGCAATTAATAGTGCTCTCAAAGTAGTGTCCAATTGAATGAATGATTAATTTTAATTGAATAAAGAAAATCAAAAAAATTAATTCAAAAAATGATTTTTTCAATAAAAGACATTCAGATAAGAGAGAGAAGAAAATGTATGAATAAAGATAACAAACATAAGGGGTATGCAGGGGTTTGGTAGTTATATAGTAAAGAGAATCAAAGAATATAATATTACAATTTATTCTTTTAACACCCTGCAATTATTTATGCCCCTGCCCTCTGTTCCTCTACGATTGCGAAAATCAATGTCATTATTAATTGCTTTGATTTACATAAAGAAAAATAAAGAATTTTTATGATTAGTCCGATATGTCTACCGCTATATAAACTCATCGAACACTCATTAAAAATCATTTTTTGACATTCACTCAAAAAATACTAAATCTTATAAAACCTTAACTCAAATAACAATGTCTTCGAATGATGTGGTCATCAGTGGAATGAGCGGTCGTTTCCCTCTTTCCAACAATACCGATGAGTTTGCACACAATCTCTTCGAAGGCGTGGATATGATTACCGAAGATGACAGTCGATGGCCATTAGGTATGGGTTTATAATTTTGACAAAAATAAAAACAAAATTTTATTCATTTAAAGATCTCTATGGAATGAATCAACGAATGGGAAAGTTATGCGATTTTGACAAATTTGATCTGAAATTCTTTGGTCTCTTTGAACACTTGGTGGAGGAAATGGATCCACAAGCAAGGTTATTATTGGAAACAACATACGAGGCTATCATCGACTCCGGTATTACAATATATCATTAAAATGATTTCAATTTTATTTCATTCAAAAGGAATAAATCCTCAAACACTTCGAGGGACTAAAACAGGGGTATATATCGGAACTTCTACATATCCAAGGACAACTGGGTATCCCGAGGAACTGCAGCCCGACTCAAAAGAAAGCGTTAAAGTTACCATTTTAGACACTCTGTCAAACTTTAAGGCACTTTATGCCAACAGAATATCGTTTACGTTTGATTTTAAGGGGCCGTCACTTATCACAGACACTGCATGTTCTGCGAGTTTGACGGCATTCAGTCTAGCGCTCAATGATCTAAGACTCGGTAAAAACAAATAATATTTAAAATTAATTTTTGTATTGTATTTAATTTTAATTATAAATTGTATCCACATTTCAGGCCATACTGATTATGCTATAGTCGGCGGAACGCACATGACTTTCGAGCCATACCTTCTTCATTCTCAACAAGAAATAGGCGTCTGTTCGCCCAGAGGTGTCTCAGCCGTGTTAGACGAGAGCGCCGATGGGTTCGTCAAATCGGAAGGAGTCGCCTGTGTTTTGCTTCAAAGACGTTCGACAGCCAAACGTGTTTACGGCACTGTTATCTCCTCCCGAACCAACTCAGACGGCAAGAAAAATGTTGGCATGTTTTTCCCCTCATATAGAGCTCAGGAACAGTTGATGGTTATGTCATATAAGGACGCAAACATTGATCCGTTAAGACTGACATACATTGAAGCCCATTGCACCGGCACTAAAGTACGTTTCATTACATTATTTTTGGCTACAATTTGTCTCTCATTTAATAATAAGATATAAATGACAATAATTTTGGTCAAAAACACAAATAATTTTTATAGTTATAAATAATTTTTGCAATTTTTATAATAATTTTTGTCTAATTATAAAGTATAACAAAGTTTAAAACACCAAATGTTATCACTATTAAGGCCGGAGACCCCCAAGAATTGAAGGCCATATACAATGCTTATTGTCATAAACCGAACCGAACAGAGATTCTACCGTTGGGTCTATTGAAGAGCAATATCGGTCACTCTGAGGGCGCTTCTGGTGTTTCATCGCTTATTAAAGTGATGATTGCATTTGAAAACGAATGCATTCCTAAGAATATAAACATCAAACAAATCAGGAATGATTGCATTGATTACTGTCCTCCACTCTATCCAAACACTGAAAACTTCAAATATAATCCAGGTATTAATTATAAAAATATTATACATTTAACATAAAATACGTTTTACAGGTTTGGCAGCAGTTAATAACTTAGGCGTCGGTGGAGTGAATGCCCACCTATTGGTTGAACCCAATTATAAAACATCAAAAGAAAGTGATTTAGGAATCGCTGAAACGATTCCAAGAATTGTCAACATTTGCGGTCGAACTGAAGAAGCGATAAATAGTTTGTTTGATTTCATTGAAAGAAATCCAAATAAAATAAGTCGAGAATTTTTGGCACTTTTGGGGGAAACTATGAAACAAAAGCAGGATTTGAACTTATCTGGATTTCCATTCAGGGGTAAAATATTTCATTAATTTTGATATTTATATTCATATTATTTCCCCTTAAATTAAGGTTCAATTTTTATTAAAAAGTTAACCGAAGAAAACAATGTCATTAAATATGAATATAAGAAACAATATTCAAAGACTTTAAAGAGAGGTTTGCGACCGGTTTGGTTCCTATTCCCAGGGCTTGGAGGACAGTGGCCCTCAATGGCCAAGGCTTTAATGTCAATCGATATATTCAGGGCCAAAATAGAAGAATGTCATCAAATATTGACTGAATTCGGCATTGATTTGAAGCACATGTTATTATCTGATGACAAGACATCGATGTCTACAATGACTGCAAAGTTTTGTTCGACGACTTCAATGCAATTGGCTTTGATTGAAGTTTTGAAAGCACTCGACATAACACCCGATGGCATAATTGGACATTCATTCGGAGAAATAGCCTGTGCTTATGCCGACGGATCTTTGACTACAAGAGAGGCAATGGTTGTCACCTCTGCCAGGGGTGAGGTAACAGAAGGGGATGGGAGTATAGAAAAGGGATTGATGGCTGTGGTCGGGCTGTCAAAGAGTGAGGCGAACAAGTATTGCATGAATACAGGGGTTTATGTGGTTTGCAATAACGCAAAGAATACTGTTGTCATTTCAGGTCTGATAGCCTTTAGTATTCAATGACTGTCTCTGAGAGTCATCTAATTTCAGGTCCAATGAAAGCAATGAAACAATTGATCGAAACTTTCGATTCAAAGGGAATATTCATCCGAGTGCTAGAGAGCAGTGAAATACCATATCATTCACAATATCTGAAGACTTCTGAGAAACCAATGTTTGACAAAATCAAGAAACATCTGAAAGAACCCAAACTTAGATCATCGAAATGGGTCTCGACTTCAGTATTGCATTCAGATATTGATGAAGAGTTGAAGTACTCTTCGGCCGAATATTTCGTTTACAACCTAATGAACCCTGTTCACTTCTACGAACAATTCAAAGAATTGCCAAACGATGCCATTATTGTCGAAATCAGTTCCCATTCGGTGTTCAGCAAAATAGTTGCCGAAACTCTTGAGTCGAGTATTTATATATCATTAATGAAAAAGGATTCAAACGAAACAAATTTGGATTTGTTTTTGTCTTCGATCGCAAAACTCTATGAATTAGGTCTGAATCCCGCGATCGAGAACTTATACCCTCGGGTCGAGTGGCCCGTCAGTAGAGGCACGCAATCAATCGGCTCACTCATGGGTTGGGATCATTCCGTCAATTTGTTTACACGTAAATATCCCGATACAAACTGTAGGACCACTTCTTCGGACATGAACTTTCAAATGCGTTTATTGGGATTAATGGGAAACTATTTTATGGATCACATAATTGATGGAAAGACTATCTTTCCGGGCACTGGATATCTCATGTTGGCCTGGAAGCAATTGGCCGCCACAATGGGCAAGATGTGGTATACCGTTCCGGTTATATTTGAAGAAATTCAATTCAAAAGACCTGTCTTTTTATCAAAAAAATCAATTCTCAAAATAAGACTTTATGCGAAAACAGGTTTTCATTGATTTTAAAACTTTTACAAAAATATTAATTATTTTAATATTGATCTCAATTTCAGACGAATTCCATGTCCTTGAAAATGATAACATCTGCTGTTCGGGAAAGATTTATTCACCCCCTGAAGAAGTATTGTTAGCACAGAATCTTATTCATGAGAACCAGAATCGAGTTCTTGAAAATGAGTTCATTTTAGAAAGAGATGACATCTATAAAGAGCTTCGGGTTATGGGATATGATTACGGAAAAGAGTTCAGAAGATTAAAGAAAATACGAACAAATGATTTCATTCAGATCTTCGGATCAATTGAATGGACCGGAAATTTTGTGACATTTTTAGACGGATTGTTGCAATCGATGGCATTTAGAGCTCCCATAAGGAAACTAATGGTTCCGGTTATGATTAAGTCTTTAAGAATCGATCCAAAAATATTCTTCGATTCTGTTAGACATAATAAAACATCCGATGAGACAATACCTGACCAACAGATTCAAAGTGAAATCAATGTCACAAACGAAGCAGACTATACTGAAGGCGATAAAGACACTGAACTTTCAACTGATGTTTTGGATGAAAATTATGAGCATTTTGTTGAAAAACTTTGTTTATTTGAATCATTACTTCCCCTGTATTTTAATTCCAATACCAAACTACTTGTGACCCATGGTATAGAAGTTGAGAATGTAATGGCTTTTCCCATCCCTCGCACACCTGATACACAAGACCTGGTATTAGATTTGCACGAATTTGTCGCCAATGAAGACAACAGAGCTATCAATGAATGCGACAAAAACGATACCAACGAATATATTGAGGTTTGAAATCATTTGATAATATTTTTGTAAGTTTTCAGAATTATTGCACAAAATATTTGAGTTATTGTTCTCAAGTCATAAATGTTTTTGAAAATTATGACAAAAAACATTTAAGTCATTATATTTTACTATAATTTTTCATATAAGGTATGCAAGTGTTTGGCAGTTAAAGTGAGACAATCCGGGTCATTGATGGTGAACAACGACATTCAGTATGAAAACAAATACGAGAAAGAGATCGAAAATTATAGGAATGCAAACAATGATAAATATATTATTTTCAATACTTTGGATAAACTGAACAATGAATTGATTAATGAAAAGGAACTCCATTTGAAAACACAGATAATTCAGAGATCAGTCAATGACATGGATTTGAATAAAGACATCATAAATGATATTTCAAACAATGAAAGACTGATTCGAAGTCTTGTGGATATCGTGAGTGAAAATATGTTTCAGAAAAGAGAGATAAATGTATTGGAAATCAATTTGAAAAATGTTTTAATGGCTAAAGACTTAATGAAATATTTAAGACAATTTGGAGTTCTTCAGAAAGAAATCATCTATAAAGTAGTTGTAGAATCTAAAGACCATTTGGACCAACAGTTCTCAAGCGATGCCATTCTATGGGATGTCAACAAAAATATAACTTTAAGTTCGAGTCATTTAATTGTTTTGAGAGACTGTCCGGAAATATGGGAATTGAATGTCGAGAAACTCATTCAAGACATGTATGACTCGATTATAGGAAATGGATTCCTGTTATCTGTTTTCAAATACAAGTTCACAGAACCGGAAATGACATTGAATTCATTGAATGGGAAAAAATATTTACAGAATTCAGATCTCGAGAAACGAATCAATGATTTCATTACAACTGCAAACAAATTGGGATTTAATTTAATTTGTCGTAAATTGGACTCAATCTCAACAATGGCTATACTTTTGAGAAAAGTAAACAAAACACAAATACTTCCAACAAATGATCAAATAATTCAAATCAATACTAAATATGAAAATTGGTTTCCATTATTGAAAGAAAAATTTTCACGTTTTAAAGAATCTGAAAATACAGACAAGATTTGGTTAATAGCAAACAATTCAGAACCTAATGGTATATTAGGTCTCATGAATTGCCTTTTCTTAGAACCCGGTGGAGAATATTTGAGATGTATTTTTGATTACAATAACAACTTTTCGACAATTGATTTCAATTCAAAACCATTTAATGATATTCTGAACAACGATTTGATCGTAAATGTCATTAAAGACGAAAAACTCGGAACTTATAGACACTTAAAACTACCCAAAGATTGCGACAAAACTGTTTCCAATCAATACTTTCTAAATTTGGGTCAAACCCGGGATTTGTCGGGACTTCAATGGTTTGACTCAAAAAATATTGTTAACGACAAAGAAGTGTTTGATTTGAATAACAATAATATAAACAAAATTCCTATCGATATCTACAGCACTGGTATTGCATTTCATGACGTTATGGTGGCCTCAGGTCTGCAAAAATTACTATTTGAAAGATTATAAAACGATTGACATTTAGGTCGAATCCCTTCCGGTCCCCAACTATTATTCACTGATTGTCTCATTGGTTGTGAATTCTCCGGAAGAATAACTGATACCGGAGTCAGAGTAATGGGGTTTGAAATTAGCCGCTGTTTTGCAACAAAAATATTTGCAAACGAACTCATGATATCTGACATTCCTGAGCACTGGTCTATGGAGGACGCGATCACTGTCTTGAGTACATATAGCACAGCCTGGTATGCATTGATAGAGAGGGCGAACATAAAGAGAGGTATGAATTGTAAATATGTTTTTGAATACGAAATAATTACTTATATTTTCTACTAAAGGAGAGAGTGTTTTAATTCATTCGGGCGCCGGTGGTGTAGGACAGGCAGCTATTAATATATGTAAATATTATAACTGCGATATATTTACAACTGTTGGAACAGAAGAGAAGAAACAGTTTTTGATCAATGAATACAATATTCCTGAGAATAGAATATTCAGTTCAAGAGATATTCAGTTTAAGGTCAAAGTCATGGAAATCACTTCAGGAAAGGGAGTCGATATTGTGCTCAACTCATTGGCCGGAGAGAAATTGTACGCGGGATATGACTGTGTTGGAAATGGGGGTCGATTCCTTGAGCTAGGCAAATTTGATTTGTTCCAGAATAAAAAGCTAGGAATGTTTGACTTCTTGAGAGACATCAGTTTTATTGGTATTGGAGTCGATATCTGTTTGTTTGATAAGAAGTATTTCGCGAAAGAATTCTTCGATTGGATGCATAAGAACTGTACGAATGGTTGCGTTAAACCACTCAACAAAACTGTATTCAATGCAAACGA
>JAQIXR010000880.1:0-18192 GCA_034700825.1 Quadroppia sp. Gr-Ori-00064 | reverse complement strand
TCTCTCTCTCTCTCTCTCTCTCTCTCTCTCTCTCTCTCTCTCTCACTCTCTCTTCTGTTGGCTTCGCTTAAATAGCCTAAAGTCAAATCAATTGAACATCTTTTACACTGACCTAACAATAGAGAACTTATACCAAAAAAATAATAGACACAAAAAATATATTAAATGAAGTGAAAAATCAAAATTATTTCCTGAAAAAAAAACAATTTTGATAACAATTATTAAATTTTTATCAGAAAAGTTTTGACTATTTTTTTGACTGATTTATCAAAAAATATTGAATTTTTGCAACACTACATAATATGGCATATACTGTATTATTCGTCTTAATGTTCAGCTTTTAATGCCTTTCCCCTAACTATTACATTAATTACATTAAAAACTTATGTAATTATTATATCATTACTATATTTTTCAAATGAAAATATATTTTTATTATTAAAATTTATATAATTTATTGTTCAATAGAGAACTTCAGCTCATATTTAATTGCATATAAAAAATGTTTAAAAAATCAATTCTTATTTCAAAACTAATTTCACTCTCGAATGAACTGAAAATTATTATTAAATAATGCAAACTCTGTTCTAATTATAGTTTTTTTTGTCTACTTTTAAATAAAAAAATAAGAAAATTATCGAAAAAATGTCAAATCTTTAGCAGAAAATTTTCAACAGAATTCACGACTTAATTAAAAATTAATTTTTTATCAATTCTTCAATTTTATGCAAAATGTATTGTTTTGACAAATATTTTTGGAATATTCTTCACATATGTCACGAATACAAGAGTATAATATGTTATATAAATGCATGAAATGCTAACGAAGTGGATATGTGTTTGAGTGACAACACATTGAAATTCAAATTTTTTTGTGAAGAATATGAAATTCTGCAAAAACTATATAAATATTAAATATATAGAGAGAAAAATATATGAAAAATTAAACAAAAGAATTGCAAAAATAATATATAATTTAGACCACTTTAGCCAATCCTATGGCAATTGCAATGAATATAAAGGAATATTTTTATGTAAACTTATGGCAAGAATTTGAAATTCCACTCAATATTACATATTATATATTATTTTCAATTTATATATTCTGTAATAAAAATTCAAACTCAACTAAACCTCTCAATACATCTGTTCATAAGTAATATCATTTGGAAACGAAAAAAATGATTTTTTTGTAATGCTTTCGAAGAAAAATAACATATTTTTCACAATATTTTTGGATTTGATTTTTGAGATTTCATACTCAAAACCGTATGATCTCTTGATCCCTGTCCCACATTTTCTGTGACATAATTTCCTCATAATATAAACTGTATATCAAAATTGAAATTCAATATATGTTTATAACAAATGTCATTCAATTTGAAGTGAATTTTAATTTTGAAAATAACAACAAAAATATAATAATTATTTTTATATATTATTTTAATATATAATTTGTATTCAATTGAAAGCGATTTTCAATTCAATAAACATTTATTTTTATTGAATGCCATAACAAAAAACAAAGTCAACTAAAAATCTTTGCAATCATACAAATGGTGTAATAAAAGCCAATATAATCCGAGTCATTCAATAGATATTTATTCTGTATTTTCTGCAAACTTTTGTATATTCTGTTCTCTTGTGTCAAAATCAATAGCGAAAATAAATGAAGAATTTCTTTGCCTTCTCTTTGAGTATATAATGAATACAATAGAGAAAGTGTTTTTACTTTCGCACAAAAAGTCTGACCAAAATTAATCGATTATCGGACGGACAGACGGATTGAATGGTGTGGTGTCGGTGTTGGGCAACTTAATCAGTGGTGTGATTACCTTAGCAGCACTGGTATGTCGTGTATGTGCGTGTGTGTGTCATAAGTTAGCGGCGATAATAACTCAAATGTAATGACACTTACATTACCAGAGTCTTTGACAGTGAACTGTTTGGTCGAACGGAATATTGGACACAAAATTGTATAGATTTTGAACCATTCAAAGAGAGCACAGACATAAACAGCCCTTTCATTTCGCATCACTTCGCACACCAAACCCCCAATGAATGAATTGGCATCAATTCTATTGGATTTGTAGGGCTTGTATTTTGACGATTGTTTTTATAGTTCATTACACTTATGGATCAAATGTTTAATTTTGGGCCAAAAGTCACTCAAGCGATCGATTCGTTCAAATCAGTGTATTTTTCACTAATCGCCTGATTATTAATTTGATGTCAACTCAACTGTACTTTATTTGTCAAATTTGAACTACAAATGAAAGTCAAAAAACTAATGATTCGTTAATGCATTGGTCTTTTATTACCTGTTTATAGCTTTTGTTATAAATTGATTGACAATTAGTTTTTGAAATCTATTGCTTTCATTCAATTGATGTTTGATTTTATCTTTAATTGAGACTAATTGAGACTTTTGTCTCAATATCTCAAAATAGAGTCAAATCCGTTAAAATGAGTTGAATTTATTCATTATCTCATTCTTAATACTTTTCATTGAGTTATAAATTCAATATTTAGTGTAAAATAAAAATATTTTTAACAAATATTTCACAAAAGGATTTTCCACTAAAAGACTCAAATATAAAATTAAAGAAACAATTTTTACATATGATATTTGGGGTCAAAGAGAGGCCTAATATATAATACTTGTCAAGAATTTTCAAACAGAAGAAAGATTTATAATATTTTTGTTTTTGATAAATATATGAAACAGTTTTTGATGAATTGTATTAACATTATCTGAAAACACAGAAGAGTAAGGATTCGTACAATATATTGATTGCAGAAATTTATGTGAATTTGACCAGAAATTCAGGTTTGGAGAAGACCTCTGAGAAGACTTCTATGGTTTGACAGACAGTTTGTTTTCAGTCATGATATCTATACTATATTATAATGTTTTTTCAAGAATAAAGAGCAACAAAACTATTCAATCTCTTGACTGCCATTCACTTCCAACACATGAAAGAAGAACTTAGTCTACGATTAATGATATTTTTGAGTGTCTTTTTTGAAAAACATAACTAAGAAGTAAGCCATAAATCCTTATATCTTGTGATATGAGACACAGACGACGCGAAACTGTTTGCTGTAATCGTAAAAATCGTCGAATAAATGAAAGGGATTTTCAATCGTTTTATCAAAATCTAATGAAATTCACACATTTTTCTCTCTAAAACATTAACAACATTTGGATTAATCGATGGAAAACAGGGGCTCAGATGGAAGGGACTGTCGTAAATGCAAGGAATGGTAGTATTGAACGCTTTTACAATGTATTCATTCAGTGTTTATTGAATTTAGAATAAATTTATTTACAAATCTCTATGTCTTTCAACATAAGTGGTAATCGTTTTCATAAATTATATATAAATTTCTAAAAATAATTTCAATATCTCTTTATAGAGTAAAGAGTGAATGAAATGACATTTTTTAGATACTTTCAAAACAAAATAATTCAAATTTAATGCAAGAATTTCTTCGCAGAATATTCTTTGTAATGCATTATATCTCTTAAAAAGGAATACAATTATTGATTAGTAAAGAGAGTATTGTTTGAAATGATCTTAGAATAGGGTGTCTCTATCTCTTCAGTCTCTGAGTTTGTATTCAAAATCCAACACCTCTTCCATCGATTTTTGTGGTGAAAATTTTTCGGAAATTTTTCTAAAACTCAAGCAAACATTGAATGAAAATCGAGTCTTAGATTTTAAAGCCAACGAACAGTTTATTTGTTTTATTTGTTATATTTTTTGTAAATAAAAAAAAATCTTTTAATCAATTTTGTCTCACAAACAGTAATCATGAAAATGATTATCAGTATATATAGAATCTGGAACATTCACATTACAGCCACAAGGATGTGGTGAGAGGTTTGTTCACTTTGTATACCTATGCTCTGCTATGCTATTCAATGCGAACTAATGTGTACACAAAGGTGTGTTCAAAGGGTTATACATAAAGTTAAATGTTTTTACTGTAAAAATGTTCAATAATTTATACAATAAGTAAAAATGTATTCAAATGTGTTCAAAGAGTTTGTTCTCAAAGGTGTATAAAAAAACGTTTTCAAAGGGTGTACAAAAAAAAGGTTTGATAAACCTTTTTTTTTTATAAATTTTCAATATTGAAAGTACCCTTGCTCACTCCATTAGCTTTTAATGGTGTCATTATTTTATGAACTTTTAATTATAAATAATTATTCAATATTTGAAAACATGTTTTATTATAGGGAAAGTGCTTTGAGAATAACATTACAATCAATTGTATTCTATTGATTGGAAATGCATTCACTCTATTGTATGTCTGAAGTGAACAATGAATATAATGTGAATTAACTACAAATCACTTCAATTGAATTAACTTACGTTTCGTCTATTGATTTAATTTTATACTTAATTTGAGACAAACTTTTTTTTTGTGTTCACTCGCAGTAGTGAATGAAAAAAAACTTTTTCCCCACTTATACTGTATTTGAATTAATTTATTCAATAAAAGGCAAACACTTTTTAAACCTTAAATACAAGTCTTTATATGAATTGCAAACAAAATGAATAGAAGTGTTGAAATTGAATGTAAACTTCGATTGAAATGTTTGTGAATATTTATATTTGGAATTAATTTTTTACTATTTATATGGGAAAAAAAACTTTTTTATAATTCAAATACATTTCTCTTTATATGTGTGTAAACGAAAATAATGTCTACGAAAAAAAGAAGATAAAAATGAAAAATTTGAATATTTTATCGTATTTTTTCAATGATAAGAGTTTTGCAAACATTATATTGGATTAGAAATAGTGTAGTTTTATTTTGAGCAGAGCTCAGGGCGATTGAAATTAACGAAACCAACACTACATATATTTTATATAATATCTTCAAATTTGATTTCAATCCTTCAATCCATTCACAAATTGAATCCAAAATGTCTTTTTGCAAACATTTTTGTTGTTTTTATTTCGGTTGAACTCTATATTTATGGCTTCATTAATGGTATGAAAAATTGTTTTAAAATATTTTCTTTTTTCTCTCACAAAACTATGAACTGATATTCACTATTGCAATGATTGAGAATATTCTGTGTAAAACATCATAAAATGTTGAGCTCAGCCACTGTGGGAAATACAATGTGAGTGCTCCTCACAGATGACAATGTATTTTCTAAGGAATGTCTACTTTTTTTTGAAGAATAAAACAAAAAACTAAAAAACGAAATCAGAAAAAAATTTGACCAAAAAATATATCGATTTGTATATAGAATTGAATGCAAAATAAAGTCAACAAACAGTGCGAAAGAGACATAAGTTTTTTGAAAAAATAAAGCACAAAACTCTGTCAACCATTCAATTGGATTTGATTTTGTGATTAGATTTAAGGCAAAAACATTTGATGCGATTTATAAACACTAAACTGATTTGATTTTCTGACGCCAGAGTTTGTGTGACAAACAGTATATTCTTTATGTAACGATTCCTTACGACTTCTCATGTAATATAAACTCAATGTTTAACGACAAAAACTGTTGTTTAGAATAGTTTTTATATGAATTGAGTTTGTACTCAAGTGAACAGAATTACCCCCTTATGTGCACAGTAATGATCGATAAAACCCTTTTTCGCATAAAATCTGATACTTTGTTTTGACATTAAATTCATTCACTTTACAAATGAAATGCATTTTTGATTAAAATATTAATTTTTATTTGTTTTTCAAACATATAATTGAGATAATAATAATAATGTTATTCCAAATGATTGATGAAATTATTTGATGAAAACGACTCTCAAAGTCATAAATATTATTATGAAATAAAGGGATAATATTTTCGCTCTTTTATTATAGAGTTTATTGATTTGATTACATATTTAATATGACATAAAAGTCTATCAACTCTTATAATGATTTATATGAAGCGAAGCCGACATTACAGACAAAAGGCATTCAATATATATTCCAGACTTCATTAAAAGACAATTTTTTTCATTTATTAAATATATTAAAATCATTTCAAAACTAATACCAAATTGAATCAAATTCTATTAAATACTTTCATCAATAAAAGCAAACAATTATTTAATGAATAAATAAAATGCTTTTCATAACAAGTATTGAATTAACAAAAAAAAGATTTCATAAGAAAAGCAATTATTATTAAATGTGTATTAAATGTCATTTCGTATGACTTATAAGACTATTGTATAACAAAAATTAGCTCTCATTTAATCACATGAAAAGTTTTGACATTCTTTTGGGAATATAATAACAGAAAGTGATTCGTTTGAACCGAAAACCATTTGAAATATTATTGTTTAGAGATATTAGTTTTGAAACATATTTTCAAAATTAATTATTAGTTTTGATTTATTTCAAATCGATATAAAAGTTTTTGAATAATATTTTCAATTAAATGAATAGAAAGAAGAAATACAAACAATGATATCATTGGCTATTATTTTTGCAACAAAATTATTCTTCAATAAAATTAGTGAATAAAAAATAATTAAAAAAAAAACATTTTCAGGAAGTGTTGAGAGTTTGCAAACTTTTCAATTGCTTTCCTATGGAATGGTATTTAATTCAATGTCATTCAATGTCAAGGAATGTGTATTCAAAGGGTTATTAATAAAATAAATCTGTATTCAAATGACTTCAAATAGTAATACACTTTTAGTAAATATTTTTTTGCAAATAATTTCAGAAAAACTTTATTTTTAAAAACTTATGATTGAATGCAAAACCGAATCAAAAGTGATGTCAAAATTGACTTTAAATGCGATAAATAATCATTAAAAGTGAAAAAATATTTATTTGTACTCACAGTAAATGTGATGAAAAAGTGTTGCAAAGATTACTGCAATGAAATGAATCCAATTGTGATTATTATTGCAAGAATCGTCTGCCTGTGCTCTGCAACATTCGAAGCCCAGTTAGCTTTGATCTGAGCTCTGGAAGGTATTGTACAGTGTGTTTGCTAACACTTATTCCATATAATGATAGAGCATGTGCTGAATCCAGTGCCCAATTCCACCGGATTTGTTCCCATCATTGAATTGAGCCGACAGTATGTGTGCTGTGAATGCATACCAAACCCATAGAACAACTCGAGACCACTCATACACAAAGAGAGAGTGAGAGTGACTTCGACTCAAGAATAAGTCGGTTTGAAATCCAAATCATTGTCTTATAAATCCATACAATTTGTACGACAAGAATCGCATTGTTTTTTGTGATGTATTGTAAAGACATTTTACAGCCAGAGATAACATGATGAATGGGTTGACAGTTCGGACACATTTATCAGTGTGTTGTATGTTATTGAATAATGAGATCATAAGCGATGAGAGAATTCTATGAACAAAACATTTGGTCTTTCTCTCTGTAATAGATATTGAGATAAGAGAACAAATTCAATAAATAGCAATGAATTTGAATATAGTGTCCATTGAATGCACATTCTGTAACACATTATCAATGTTAGAGTCAATCAATTGTTGTTTTTTTTTGTAATATTTCATGAATTTAAAGAAAATATTCTTTGTCGTCGACTCTATGGCTGAGGGCTATTCAAACCATAATATAATTTGTTATAAGTTTTTGTGAAATGCTATCCAAATAGAAGAGTAGTTCATATATTCCGCTGTCAATCAACTATCAAATAATGCATAAAAAATTTCATTATTTTTTGTGAAAAGTTTTCAAATAAAAAAAATTATCATTCAATACACAAAACACTCAAATTATATTAAAAACTATTTTCTTTTGCAATCATTTTTTCAGTCAATTATAAAATAAAATTCAATTCAATATTAGATTTCAAAAAATGAACTCAAAATTGAAATTTGTTTTTCGTTTAAGAATATAATCGCAAAATGAATATAATTTTCATTCAATGTTTGCAAACAAATTAAGCCATAAATAGCAAAGTTTGCAAAAATTATTGCAAAAAAATTTTATGGAATATATTTAATGAATTCATAAATGATTGAATTAATTATTATTGTGATGTAAAATAGATAAGTTGTAATGACCAAGGGCATTATTCTGATACATCAATGCGTTTGAATACAATATATAAAAATCATTACATTTACTAAAACTATAACACATTTTGCCTTCAAATCAGAAGTGATATAAAAAATTGATAACATTTTATATAAAATTCAACTGAAGATTAGCAACAATTAGTACCCCCTGTCAGCCCCTATCTAATGATTAATATAACAAACTTTTGCTATAATTTTCTATAAAGTTGTTATGTATTATAAATGAATAAAATTTAAATTACATTTTCATTGAACACAAGAGAGTATTAATTATTTTTATGTCTCAAAACAATTCATACAATCATTAATAGAAATACAAATATATAATGAATTTCTTTTCATAATAACTCTCATTCAAGTGATTCAAGGGGTATAATCTTACAGCAAAAAACCCTATCTCACATTAAGGGGACATTTTTCCAATAATTCACTGCCTTTATTATAAATATCACTTTTTCAATACTCTTCGGAATTTGACATTAGTTTTGATATTATATATTGTATTAGTTTTTGTTCAACTCTTATCTCGTGTGCAATGAATATAACAACTGATAAAAGATTGAAACTTCTATTCATTTTGAAGACCATTAGTACTGAGAATGCATTAAAAATATCACTAATGATATGATTTCTATCGCATTGCGCGGACAGGGATTTCGACTCTAATGAAGACTCAAATCTCAATTACTTGTGATTTCTGATCAAATTAGCGAATAGTCTTCAGTCGAAAGACTGTGTCTCAAGTGTTTCGCAAATACCTAATCATTGAATATATCGATCAATATCTGCTATAGACATACCAGCGCTGAGCATATGACCACTTCTTAAGGAATTGTCTCATTATTTGGCAAATATTGCCAATAAAAACATCACTTATTCTGTAATAACACATGAAATGACAAAAAACTCACAAACAATTCAAAGACAAACAAAGAATGAGAGCTATATTTGGTCTCAATATTGGAACCAATGATCAAATGGTTTGCAATTTCAACGATAAGTGAAATGAAAAACAATATTAAATAAAATTTATATCTATTTATTGAAATCAAATCAAAGAAATACATTATAATTAAATTACATATTATTAGTGAAAATAGAAAACATTGTAAATAAAAATGTTAGGAAATATAGAATAAAATTAATACAATTTTTCGTCAAATTTACATAAAAAACAAAACAAAAGACAAACTGTTTTTTACAATATTTTCTTCACTCAAACAATTGATATAAATATTGCAATTCGTGTTTAAATGTCTCCTAAAGTGTCCGCAAAATATTTTTAGGTCAAGAATTAGATTATATTTTTCGTTAAATTAATTAATAATACATTTTTGACATTAACTGACATTTGATTTAGAGATACAAAAAAAATGTTGTTTTTTGTACGTAATATAACCGGTGGAGAGTATGATGACGACTGGCCCCATCATAACGGTTCGAGCATTGGTTCGGAAAATGCGCCCAAATTTCCCAAATGGCTTAAACTCGTCTGAATGTGATTGACGTGTATTTCCACTTCATTCTCATACTGAGTGACGTTCGACTCGTCCAACATCTGTCGTATGTCGGAGAGTGTGTCGGAAAGGGATCTCAGTTCATAGGCGCTGACCTCCGTGTCCGCGAAACCCCTCAAGTGAAGCATAAGTGACAACAAATGCGAGATCAGATCAATAGTTGTCTCGTTCTTCACCGAAACGTTCGCTAAACTCCTTTCGACCAACTCTTTAGATTCGGCCAAATATTTCTGTTTGACGACATCCGGCTGTGCGATGGGCGCCAACCCCTGTTCGGGTGCCATCTCTGCGCTGTACTGTTGGACAGCCTTCAGGTAGTCGTTCAAATCGGTGTTCAGTCTTTCCAACTCAAGGATTGTCTGCGCGTAATGTTTCTGAAACTCATGCGATATGTTCTCCTGAAGGGAACGACTCTTCTCGGCCTCGGTGTTCATGGCCTTCAGTTCGGTTATCTTCTTCTTCTTCACCTGAAGAATCTTCGATAAGCGCACGAGAAGTGCCAAAAACTTTATGGGAAACCCGCCGAGAGTTCCCTCTTCTTGTTGTGTTCCGGTGAGGGCTTTGGGCGGCGAAGGACCGGCCAGTAGTGGATCGTTGTCTCCCAGCGCTTGAGCCACTTGTGTGCCCAACAGTTCCAGAAATCGCGGCGAAGTGAACATCGGAAGTCGTGGCCGAACTTTGGTCTGAAACGAGTTCAATGGTATGAACTCTGGTGTGTCGTAACTCAACACCTCATAGTCGGGCAGGGAATGGGTTCCGATGCCGTTCCTGTCGAACGTGATCCGATACGTGCCGTTAGTGGTGTCCACGGCGTCGATAGTGCCCCCGAAGAGGCCGTCCTGTGGTTTGCGCAAAACGCCGGTCACTGTAGTGCCGATGACGAGCGAAAGGGGTATGTCTTCGGGCAGATCCCTGTACTGACTGAAGTCAACCACCTTTTGTTGCTGCAAATGTCGTATTTTATTACGTTTAGCACTCAGTGAAGCCCTCTCTTCGGCGAAGAAGGCGGGGGAACACCGGCGGGGTTTACCCATTAGGCGGCGAATTTTGCACCACTGGACACGAGTTAGGAGACGGGTCTTCAGGGCTGGGAACGACTCCTTAAGGCATAGACAGAAGTCGTTTTGGCCCAAAAACAGGGGCTGATCGATGTTGGCGTAAAACCATTCAAAACAAACCCATTTATGGGCTTTCGGTAACTTTAAAAGAGTTCTCAACCGAAGACCAACCCTTTGGGCCACCTTCTTGTCCAACACACCCGACCCACCCCTGGGCGAGTGCACCCCTGGCCCTGTGGGCACAGCTGTGGCCAATCGTTGACTCTTTCGCGTGAGTTGTTGTCCAACAGATAGCGATCGAGACGTGAATTGTGTCTCTTCGGAGTCGTTATATATCAAGCGATTCCTCTTCCGGGCTCTCATCGGATGTCCCAAACGTTTCGACGGACTCAATGTCTCGGCCATCGCTTCCGGCGAAGGGACGGGCGGTGTGTGTGGGTGTGAACGCGAGTACGTAAACAATTCAAATCAATTGTTGGTCTGATTTGAATAAAAACACTTTAAACTCTGTCCGCCATTTCACTCAACACTGACTATACGGCCATTCGTTGAGACACTTCTGTTCACAAAACACACTCACATTCAATGACTTCTTTCTACAGACATTTGCGCAACAAATGTCACGAACGCTCCCATTGGTTGACAGGCTTTGGCACTACTTTCGTTCCCATGCGTACAATCGATGGCAATGTTTTGTGACTGAAAACACATGTGATTTGAATGTGATTTTTGAACAATTTTTTATAAAACAATTCAATTAAAATCGAAAACTTTTTTTCCGAGTGTTTGCGTCGACTGTAATGACATCTGATGTGAGAAAGAGTTTATGTTTTCATTTGTTATGATTTTTGATGCGATTTAACACCACTTTTGAGCGACGTTTCGCTAATTGTTATGAATTGTTGCCAATTATTTCGCCGTTTATTTCACTTTCAAAACACAATTCATTGACCAATAGTTTGTTATTTGAAATTTGTTTCAAACAATTGCTTTGATTTTGAGACACAGTTTTGGCCGACATTTCAAAACAGTGTCAAATAATTGGCCAACAAATGGACAGTCAATACAACAGCCGTTCGCCAGGTTTGCAACACCTTTAATACCATGTTTATGCCCCTGACATTAACGTCTCGCTCGCAATACCCCCTTAACAGCTGTGAAGCGTCTGTACAGAGAAGCCAAAGAGCTGTTCAATGACAGGACGGCCGAGTATTTCGCACAACCACTGGATGTATGTCTTTGTGGTCATTGACTGTCACTGATGTCTATAATCGTTATGTCATTTGATTTTTAGGACAATCTCTTTGAATGGCATTTTACAGTCCGAGGGGCGCCTGACTCTGACTTCGCGCAGGGGGTATATCACGGAAGGATAATATTGCCGACGGAATACCCTATGAAACCGCCCTCTATTATCATGCTTACCCCCAATGGGCGCTTCGAAGTCAACAAAAAGATATGCCTTTCCATATCAGGCCATCACCCGGAGTCATGGCAGCCCTCCTGGTCCATAAGGACCGCTCTCTTGGCTATCATTGGCTTTATGCCAACCGAAGGCTTGGGTGCCATCGGATCCCTGGGTATGACTTTCTGTAGTAATTATCTCTCAAATAGTGATTGAATTTTTTTGGCTCTCATTTTGTCCATTAGATTATCCGACGGAAGAGCGAAAACGTTTGGCCACGAAGTCACAGAACTGGTCCTGTCCTTCATGTGGACCCATATGCAAACTTTTGAAGACCGAAGACTCAGACCATAAGGAAAGCGATGCCAATAAAGAGGCGAAAGAACTCGCGAAACAAATCAGTTTCAAAGTATTTTGAAATCAATTGAAAAAATTAATGAATTTTTTGTAATACTATTTTTGGATCGACTTTTGTTTGATAGGAAACCAGTTCTGAATCGACTGAACCGGAAAAGAGTTCAACTGTTTCTGAGACCATCTCTTCTGAGGTAATAACCACTGAAACGACTGAAGAAGTGGTAGAAACGGTTGATGAGAGCGTCAGTGAGACTGATGTCCACCGAAGACATGTAAATCAAATACATTCCACTGTCAGTACCGAAGCGAATGTGAATCTGGAGTCTTCGACATCCAGTTCCCGATTTACCACATATTTGATTGCAATCATTTGTATTGCGATTGCATTCCTATTATTCAGGCGTTTGTTTTGGTTGTGAAACAGTAGTGAAGACAAAAACGATCCGAAAAAGTATTTTATAACAAAAATTCTTAATACAAAAAACTATTGTTTTTCTTTAAAATTTTATTTATGAAAAAAATATAATATTTTTTGTCTATGATTTCAATGGAATTTTAATTATAAAATTCCATACAATTATAGAAATTTATAATAAGTTTTTTTTTAATGAAAAGCATTTTCTCTACAATTAAATGATTTTTAATAATTGTTTTTTCGATTCAATTGAATATTAATTCAAAATTTCATCGATTTTTTACTCGAGCTCTCAATCGATCATACAATACCTGTGTCAGCACCTGGAGTGAAGACACCGTCACTGAAAAATTGAATATGAAATTCA
Source organism: Quadroppia sp. Gr-Ori-00064 (assembly GCA_034700825.1). Classification (NCBI taxonomy): domain Eukaryota; kingdom Metazoa; phylum Arthropoda; class Arachnida; order Sarcoptiformes; family Quadroppiidae; genus Quadroppia; species Quadroppia sp. Gr-Ori-00064. The sequence continues at coordinate 5,016 of JAQIXR010000880.1, read as the reverse complement.
ATTAAAATATATTCAAAAATATTAAATATTTGATTGAAAGTTAGTTATAGCACAAGTAGTTAATGCACAGGTAGTTAATGCACAGGTAGTTAATTATGAACAGAAAAGTGTTTAAATGCTCTTCAATTAAGAGGAGGAATAGTTGGAAAGGTATAGTAGGTATAAGTTAGTTGTGGCCAATGATAACAATAAAACATTTTTTACTACAAATGTATTCAAAAGTCTCGCGAAATATTCAAACGAATTATTCAAAAACAATTCATTTGATTATTCGTTACATTATATTCTCGACAAAAAATTCTCTATTTATTCGTTAATAAAATGATTTCCAATCAGTTCCCGACCCTAGCCTTCGGTAACCATTGCTTCCAATCAACTCAATAGCTATTAATAGAGTGCTTTAAATTTCAGTGTTTTCTTCAGTCCTATTCGGGTTCAGTCTATCAAAAGACTTTTGCAAAGAATTTGCCACAAATGGGTATAAAATTGATTATGGATTCAATTCGTCGACGAATTACTTCTTTGTGATCGCAACTGACTTCTGGGAGTTGGAGTTCCCCGCAGACTATGAACAGGGAAGGCTTAAACAAAAAGAAAGTGTCGGCACTGATATCACTGCAGACACCTATCATATGGCCATTGAATTCCATGACAATAGAGGAGATGAAGTAAACTCATCCCATCCTATCATTGGTCTCATGAAGAAGAGATCCGTAAAAGCAATTCAAAAGCCATTCAATTCTTGTTATATTTGACACACCTTTCCTTTAATCAGAAAAAGAGTGATTTTATCGATTGGTTTTCATACGACTCGTCGACGAAGAAAATGGCAAAAGTGGACAAAATGAAGAGAGAAGTGATTGTAATCAAAGACCAATTCGAGCCAAAAGTTGGTATTCGAATACCATTACCGATGCAAAGACATGTTGTGCTGTTGGGGAACAGACCCAACGGCTCACGAGAACTGGTCAGGTATGTATGGGATAATCCAAACAACCTATGGAGAGAAGACGAAGGAACGACTGTTTTTGACAAATTCAAAAAGATTTTTGAGGAAAGTATCAAAAATGACTTCCAAATCATTTCAGTATTTGGTTTACCGAATCAAAATGTGAGCACAGATTGTATTACATGTCCTTATCATTGTATATGACTGTCCTTTCGACACAGCTTTTGGTCTTTGGTGTTAAGTCCAAAAATCAGATCCATTTCTGCAAAATTGTTGACCCAATGGACAAACAGGAGGTATTTAAGGGTTAATTCGGTTATGATTTGAATTTAAATGTAATTATCATTTAGTGCCAAAACATGCAGTTATTTCATGACTGTTCCCAAAAGAGTACAGACAATGTCATGCCCAAGAGCACCGTCACTTCCACCGGTTCCAAGGGTGGTATCAAACAATACTTCAAAGACAACCTCCTTCTAAGTGTTGGTATCGTTTCGGTCGTAATCGCAGTCTTAGTGATGACAATGTGTGGTCTTATCTGTTGTGTTGTCCGAAAGAAGTCGAGTAAGAAATCAGAGATTGAAGGCATACAATACAGCACTCTTTCCGTGGCATTCAATCCCCACAATTGAAAGCACCGGTCATTCTTCACATACTTGTATTCATTCAAATGTTTTAAGTTTTTTATATTAAAATTCATTTAATGTATAAACAAATTGAGAATAAGTCTTGAATTCAGACTTTATTTCAAATAAATAATTCAAAATTCATTTTATAATAAGTTGTTATCCTTTTATAAGACCAACTCTAAGACAACACCAAAGACATGAGTAATCTGAAGAAATACAGCACACTTTCCCTTACATTCAATGCCCACAATTGAAAGCACCGGTCATTCTTCACATACAGTATTCTTTCATATATTTAAAGATTTTTTTATTTCAATATTTTTTTTATTATTGAAATTCATTAATAAATAAATTGAGAATAAGTCTTGAATTTCGCCGACGGTTCAGTTGTGGGCCAGTCGTATGCAACAAAAATCGTGAGGGAAAGGCTGTTTTGAAGGTGGTGTTGTTTGAACTGTTTGATCCCTTTTCGCAGTCAAACGCCTTTCTGAAGCCTCTTTGCGACCCAACTCTGGAAGTGATTCGCGCAGAGATTGCGAGCTTTTATTGATTTAATTGTTTTTAATTTATTTTTATTAAAAAGAGTTTAAAAAGAGTCAAAGACTAAGGAAAAAGCCTTTCCTGGCCAGTACGACAGACACGATGAACCAGATGGAAACGGCCAGCAGGTTCTTGGCCAGAGGGCCGATGTGTGACGATTGGTCCACTTTGAAGTTCCAGGGAATCATGTTTCCCGTGATCTCGTGTCCGATGTAGAGAAGGATTGGGTTCATACCGGGGTAGTGGAAGGGCTGGCCGTCTGGCCACACCCTCACAACGTCGATCAGGTAATATAGAACGGAGAGGGCGAAACAGGCGGCGGCGCCCATCAGACAGATGTATGAGAAGGACCAGAGGTTCTTATTGATAGGCACCCATCCCGGCGCCGCCAACGCAGCGCACAGACCGGCTGTGGGGAAAGGGATAGTGAGAGGGCTGGTGATGGAAGCACCGGTAGAAGATCCTAACATACCGAGCACCGACCCCCAGATGAGCCATCGAGTGATGCGTTGGCGCGGATTCTGAAAAGAATTGAGAATTTTGCCGATTTGGAGGCCGAAGAACGTGAGGACAATGGAAGTGGTAGTGCCTGTGGGGGGAAGGGGTGTTAGTCAGCAGTGGACAGCAATAATGGTCAGCAGTCATACCAAGCAGGCCTTCGGGGTCGTGAATGAGGCCGAACTGTCCGTTGGGGTCGTAAAGGGTGTTTGCAGTGAATTGTCGGTAAATGTGTTGATCGGAGAAAAGCCATCTGTCGATGACATGGGCGGCGCCGCCCTGGCAGTGAACGTAGGAGGCGTTCATGTGGAGTCCCCCTGGGCCTGTGGAGGAGCGGAGGAAAGGGAGGTGTGAGAAAGATGAAGGAGTGCACGATCGCGCGCACACTGACCGACGTAACCGCGCGGACATCGCGGGTCAAAACGCCATCCGAATGTGAGGGCGAAGTAGAGGCCAGTCATTGTGGCCACAAGTATCCATTCGGGCCAGAATGGGATCACATCAATGAGTTGTGGGATGCGAACTGAGGAGCGAAAAGGGGTTATTGTGGATGACAGAGTGCGCGCGAACAGGGGTTACAGGAGCCGAAGAGTTCCCCGCGATGTAGACGCAGAGAGAGGACGTGCGCCGACGCCACCACCAGATAGGAAATGGCGAACCGCTGAAGAACGCCAGGAATGCGAAGAATGTGGAAGTCGGCTGTGAATGAATGAATGGATGAGTTATTTTTGAAGAGGAACGGACGGAATGGGAAGAACGGGAGTTACGGTTTGCTCTGGAGTTGAGAATGAGACCAATGAGGAAGAGGTTTAGCGAGCGTTTGGCGATCTTGAAGTACACCTGAAGGAGTGGTGTGTTCTTACGGACGACCAGACTCTTGAAGCTATAGCAAGAGGTGAATGACCTGAGAGTGAGTGAGAGATCATTGACACCGACCTAATGGCAAGAGTTGTTCCCATAATGAAGACAAAGAACGGAAAGATGATGTCCGCGAAATGGAGTCCATCCCAAGGCGTGTGGTCGAGGGAGGAGTAGTCACCGCAGCCGAGGTTCACGAAGATCATCATCAAAATGGTAATCCTGAGGAGAGGAGGTGTGAGAGGAAGAGGAGATTGTGACCATTAAAGAGAATACCCGCGAAAACAGTCCAAAGACTTAAGTCGCTTCCGTTTCCTGTCGTCTGTCGTCGGGTCAGAGGTCGGCGCTGTGGGCAGAGACACACTCATGGCTCGGGTGTCGCGCCACCTGCGGAAGAGGCGGCGCCCGCCGTAGAAGAGGACAGCGATGGCTACGTAAACGATGGCGGCGACGATGAGTGGCCACGAGTTGGTCCGGCCCTCGTTCTCCGTCGCCCAATCACATACGAGTTCACCCGCGCCGTCATCTGTGACGCTAACGGGACAGGAATCAGATCGGAAGGGCTGTTGTGGTCACATACTTGATGTTGTGCACAGACTGATCCCGGAGTGAACGCGTGTTGCGGCACAAAGTGGTCGTGACGTCACTCGACTCGTTTCTGGTGGTCAGGGCGTACTCCAGGTCATAGTCGGTGCTGACGGACAGAGCAGTGGTGGTGAAGGCGGGAAGAGCTGACCAGAAGAGAAGAGGACACTGTGGGGCGGGTAGGATAAGGGGTGAGAGAGGGGCAGGTGTAGGTAGAGGTGGAGGTGACAGACCTGAACGCACTGCTGGAACTGTTTCCACGCGAAGAGCGTTTGGTTGAGTCCATTGACGAAGACGAGGAGACTGTGGTCGAGGGCGATGACGACCATCTTCGGTGCACTTCATTGAATGCCAACAAAGCGATTGTCACTAAAACGACAGATTGTGTCACAAATGAGATAAACAGATGTCATGTGTTTGGGTCAAAGTGTTGTATCTTTTTTTACACTTCAATCACACAATCAATAATTCTCTAATGAATACCAAAGGTATTATTCATTGAAATCAAAGTTTATTTGTTTTTTCTGTTCAAACATTTCTTTTATTAATGTGTAATAGATTTCAGAAAAATAATAGTTTTTTAGTATTAAATGAATTGAAATTTTCAAACATTTAACACAAAATACAAAACTATTGAATGATTAGTGGTTTTGAATTTAAATACAAATATGTTTTGAATTTAAATTAAAGTAAAATTGACATTAATTAAGAATTTTATTCATAAAACAAATTATTGAATGTTTTAGAAAAAACTTAGTTTTGGATCTGATTCTGTTGTCCATCACTTGACTCGTGAATGACATTTATTGGAACCATTCTTTCGTTGTCATTCAATGGTTCCAAACGTCTTTTCGGCGCTTCGATGGTTAACATTCCCTTCGGATTGAGTGAAGACACCACTTGTTTGGCCTCACATTCCTCTGGCAAAGCATATCTTCGGGTGAACTCACGGCTAAT
>JAQIXR010000879.1:0-18195 GCA_034700825.1 Quadroppia sp. Gr-Ori-00064 | reverse complement strand
TGTATTAAACAGCGTTTGAACTGATTTTTTGGCAAAAACCAAACAAATTTTATAGCAATTCAAACATAAATACTTAAAATTATCATTACTTTCCCGAAAAGTCAATATGAATGAAATGTAATATCAAATGCAATTCGTTTGAGTTGAATATATTTTGCGATAAACATTGAATTCAATATTTTAACTATTTTTATAAAGAATACATTCTTTGAAAACAGTTAATATTCAGTAATAATAAACAATTTATATATTATTTTTAATTTCATTTGACATGAATTTTATAAAAATAACTTAAAATTGATTTAATAATTATAATTCAATGGAGACTCACATTTGGGTTATCGTAATATTCTTTTCTTTTGGGGTTAGTGTAGAACAAAAATCGGGGTGAATTTCCCTGCTTTCTTGTCTTACCTCTTCTTCTCGAACCCCTTCCTCTTTTGCCTTCAATTATTGTAGAGAAAAGTATTACAAAAATGATTGCAATTATAATGAGATAAGTCGTGAAACGCATCTCTGTTTTCAATAACTTTTTCATAGTTTTAAAACTCAATAAATTCTCGTTTATTTCGTTGTTCACCAAATCTGAAGATAAAAAATATATCCAAAGCTCTGTTATTCTCAACTTAACCATTGCTTGCTAACTGTGCGCACGTTCTTCACAGTTAGTCATTGATTTTGTTGGTCGGGCGGCGCAGTTGTGTCCTATTGTGTCCTTTTGTTATAAAGTAATCATCAAAACGGCATAAAAACACGTATTTTTGAAATTTTTTCATTATTTCTACGATTTTAACCGAAAAATATTTATGATAAAAATTTACGTTTTATGACATTTTCATTACATTTGAATTGAATGAATTAAAAACTATCAAACTACCATGGTCTTTTTGGTCATTCATTGCTCGTTTTAATGATCTAATACTAGAACTTTTGCATTAATTGATACAATTCTACCAAAAGTATTTTAAAACCGTTACCAGAATTATAATATCGTTGAGTAGTTTTGTGGTTAAGACCAAAACATCTCTTATTTTATTGACAGAAAAAATGTTTGAAAAATTAATATTAAAATTGAAGTCTTGATTGTCTATTACAGGGGTGTTTGGAACGTCCCCTTTATATCTGAATCCTATTTAATTAACGGCACTCTATTGAAAGGGGAGACTTCGAATCGAGTTGAAGATAGATTTTCGCCCCTATTTTTTAGCAAACAATATCCTGATTTAGACCCAGAAATGACTTTGTGTAAAGTTCTTCGAGATTACGGAGTGTTTCTGTTTGTCAACAATTTAGAAAATTTTGGACATTTAGTCATCAGTTCCTCTTTCGACACAAACCGCACAAATCCGGACTTTTATGAGATTTATTCCAATCAAAAGGAATGGCAGAAAACATATATTCATAATGACTATAATAAAATATTCACATCTGAGCACCAGATCGAACAGCCCTGTCCTGATGTATATTGGTTTCCAGTCGTTTCTCCCATTTTCGGCAAACATTTAATTGGTTTACAAATGATTTGATTTCAAAACAACTTTTTAATCAATGACTTCTTTCACAGAAATAATGGAGAATTTCGGCCAATGGTCTGAAGGGGGAAATCAAGTAATATTTTAAATTGTTATCTCTTTCGAAATTTATCTCATTTTGTGAATCAAAAGGACCCTCGACTGGCCGGGGGTTATGAAAATGTGCCCACACGTGACATCCATATGAATCAGATTGGTTTCGAACAGCACTGGCTATACTTCTTGAGGGAATACATACGACCCGTTCAAGAGAAGGTCTTCACTGGATATTCTCATGACGTGAGTCTTTGTCAACCATTTGTTCTAATTTTTTAACCATTACTTATTGTCTGTTTAGCCGCCGAAAGCAATAATGAATTTTGTGGTGCGCTATAACCCGAGAGAACAGCCGTCCCTTCGACCACATCACGACGCCTCCACTTATACCGTGAACATTGCACTCAATTCTCGAGACATTGATTACGAGGTATTCATTAAAAACTAAAAATTTCTAAATTCATTCAATTGGTTGTCTGTAAGGGCGGGGGCTGTCGTTTTGTGCGGTACAATTGCAGTGTCACTAACCCTCGGATTGGATGGACTTTTTTGCATCCGGGAAGACTCACTCATTATCACGAAGGCCTTCCCGTCACAAAAGGCACCCGTTATATAATGGTGTCGTTTGTCGATCCCTAACCACAAATTCGGATCAGTTTTGATTTAACGCTTCAACAGATCTTAATATAATTATGACATTTGATAATAATTTTTGATTCGTTTCTATATTTATATATAGACTGAATTCGTGCCAAAACTTATCCAAAGCTAGTCTTTAGGCAATGACTTGATTTCAAATCAAATAAATACTCATTTCGTTTGTCTTAAGTTATTTGATGTAAAACATAATAAATGAAATGCTTTTCATTAGAATTGATGACTCCTTTCATTTGAGAGCAATGTTTGTATCACTTATTGATGGCATATAAAAGTCAATGAGTATTAAGTTTTATATATTTTTTCGTTTTATGAAAACATTGAATATTTGTGTTAAACCAGAATTTCTAAAATCTTTTACTTATTTTCAATTAAAAACAAAATATATTTTCGTATATAAAAACATATGCAATAATAAGGCGTTTGGTTTTGAGATAATCTTTGAAGAGATTACACATTATTACAGAATTTTAGAGAAATTATAAAATATTTTATCGAATGGAAAGACATCTCATTTTATAAGAGAAACAAAGTTTATTACAAATATTGAAATTAATTTATTATAAATATTTATATAAATATTTAGTTTTGAAAATATTGTAATAAAATATTGAAAATATTTTTGTGTAAATTTCAAAACAGCGACAAAAATATACTTTTATATAATTGAGTGAAACTTATTTCACTTTCACTTTCACTGCTCTTATCTTCATATTCAACATCTATATACTGGAGAACTGGAGAGCACGTCAACTGCCATATCGATCGGTGCTCACATCACATCCCTGGCCTTCGCAGCAATGATGTGCGCAATGGTTGAAACGGTTATTTAAGAGCACAGTTGCCTTAATATAATGTATACTCTTGTGAGCTATCACTCAAATATAGAGGACTTGATTGAGTCTCACAATTAAAATTGGCTTCAAATCAAACCAAAGAAAGACGTCTTCTTTAGAATAGATGTGCAGTTATGTAGAGCTCAACAAACAGTCACATATTGTGCTCAATATATGGTTATTGAAAGCAATTAATATTTTGTAATATTGTTATAAATGAAAGAATAACTGAAATTCAAATAATAGCAAAACTCTTATTTATGAAGAATTTGTGCATCAATTGATGGTCTGTGATGTAGGGCTGTTTTGTCGCGCAGGTAAGTGGCATTACAGTTATTACCAGTGCTTATCATAAGTTAGTTATCATTGCTTTTCGGCTCAAATAATATCAAAATCACATTTTAATCACAATTTCATAGATTTATAAACTTTTTATTTATTTTAATTAAATATAAAATTGAATTTATTTTGTAATAATTTTTGAGTTGATTTCGAGGACTGTTTGAATTGGTGTCTCATTTAAGCCTTTAATGAATATGAATATAAATTGAATATCTGTTCAATAAATGACTCTTTGATGACATCAACCAATCGTAGGCTTTCGTATGCCGTTTACTTCCGGTTATTCCAAGTATTAGAATGAATGGAATCCAATTAAAGCCGGTAAGTTAGCTTGATCATTTGATAGTCTAATTAAATAGACATGTGTTTGGATTCTGTGACAAACCATTGATGAAAATGAAATACAATTGACTTATATTTGACTTTTATTTAAATATTTGAGTGTTTGTCCAAATGTTGAAGTAATCCATGTGTTGTCTGTCATATCATTTGTATTACCAATCAATACATTCAGATATTGTTTTTTAAATTTATATTCATTTTATTACATAATATTTTATCAAAATTATTGTGACATCAATTCATTCAAAGAATAACTTTAAATGTTTTGCGTTTATTAAAAAAAATCAAATTTATTGAGACTTTATTTGTATGAAAATGTATTAAATGAATGCATTCAACAGTTTATGATTTGATTCATTTATTGTATATATTTTTCACTCATTTCTAATCCAAAGCCTTTTCTGGCAAAAGGATAACCATTTTTATAGTTTCCCAAAATTATATTCGTTTAACAAAATTATTTAAATGACAAAAAACTCAACGAATATCAAAGATTACAATTTATTATAGACAAATGTCACCCTTGTTATCACCCTTCGAGGTTCACACCGTTTCTACTACTGTTTTTAAGATAAATATTTTAATTTTTATAAATAGAAATCATTTATAAGTTTAATATTTGTTAAAATTTGTTAATATTAGCGAATATTCCAAACGATTCATCAAAGCCATGATTGCGTTAATCAGAGATTAACACAAATCAACGAATTTGAGAATAATCTGAAAACATGAGAACAAACATTGCATTCAATAAACACTAATTCTATGTCAACGAAAATATTATTTTATAAACAAATTATTCTTAAATATCTCTGACATTAAAATTTGCAGTCATTTCGACAAATAATGAAATTTTATAATAAGTTATAAAAGTTTATAATATTGTTTGTGTTTATTATTATTGCATTAATTTTTATTTGCAATCAATTTGTTTTAATAACACTTTTATTAATTTGAAATCAAATGAAAGAATAACTAAAGGTTTTATTTATAATTTTCTGTTTGTTTCTAAAAATATATTTTATTTAATAACAAAATTATATGAATTTTGATATAGTTTGTAATCAAAGCTCATTTCGTGAAATGTCATTGAATGGAAAACCCAAACAAATTTGATTTGATTGATAAGACTGTTAGGGATTGGGTGTCATTAAAGCTATTTTGTTTTTGAATTTAACTTTCATATCAATAAATATTTATAACACAATGAATGAGAACTCAATAAAATGTATTTCCCTTCAGATGCCTCGCTATAAAAAGGCAGAATTCGTTGACGACGAGACCAGTGATATCTCCAACTTTCCCACTGATATCACTATAACTGGTATCGAAAACCCAAATCTATCGGCCAGTGGTCAGCAATTAGCCTCTGAAGCCCAGGAACTCAATAATCAGAAGATATCTAACTCTCCCGGCGTTTCATTCCTGAGTCCCGTCGGAACAAATAGCCGAACAAGTCGTCGACGAAACTTTTGGGACCGTTCCTCACCTTTTGAGAAGTTATTAATTATTGTCATTGGATTCCTTAGTTCTGTCATTATTGTACTCATCTCTGTATTGGCGTCTCAGTCAAGCACTACCCTTCAGGTGCACCTCAACACTCAGAATAGGAGTTCAAAGGGTATGCCATTTAATGAATATTCAATAATAATCACAAAAATAATTGAATTCCTGATATGTTATGGTTTAGGGCAATACTGTTTGACCCCTTCCTGTATAACTGTCGCGAGTGCTATAATAAATGCGATCGACTCTCGTGTCGATCCCTGTCATGACTTCTATCAATATACTTGTGGGGGTTGGATCAAAGACAACCCATTGCCTGATGGAAAGTCCATTTGGGGGACATTTGGCAAACTATGGCAGGAAAACCAATTAGTAATGAAGAATGTACTTGGTCAGTCATTCATATTCACATTCTATTGATTTTGTTGTTTATATTCTTGTTATTACAGAAGAGTCCAAACCTGTTGAGCAGATGAGTAGCGCTGAAAATAAGGCCAGAATTTATTATCATTCATGTGTTGACAAAAACGAAACGATGGAAAAGTTGGGACCAAAACCAATGCAAGAATTTTTAGCAAAAGTATATATCGTTTGTGTAAACAGTATTCAAAATATCAATAAAATATGAATTTTCATAAAACAGATCAACGGTTGGAATATTAGTGGAGATTTTGATGCAAATGAATGGCATTTTCAAAGGTCTTTAGAAATACTTCATAACACATACAATAGGGGCGGACTCTTTTCATGGGCTGTCGGCGCCGATGAGAGAAATTCGTCGCAAAATATTCTACAATTAGATCAAAGTGGACTCGGATTGCCTTCAAGAGACTATTACATCAATAAGACATCAGATGACGAAGTGATCCATAATTTGTTGAATTGAAATCATTTTATAAAATAAATGCCTTTCAGGTATTGACGGCTTATTTGAATTTCATGACCAAAGTGGGAGTACTTCTCGGAGGACAGGAGGAAACGACTAAAATTCAGATGAGAAATGTGTTGGAATTCGAGAAGAAATTGGCTCAGGTTTGGACAGTCGTTTCGATCAATGCAATTGAGTTAATACTGAATATAAAACAGATTACAATACCTGCGGATCAGAGAAGAGACGACGAGCGGACGTACCATAAAATGACATTAAAAGAGTTGTCCAACAGATCCAAAGTTATCGATTGGGTCTCATATTTCAAGTCCGCTTTCATTCATATCAACCGCAATATAACCGAAAACGAACCGATTGTTGTCTACTCTCCCGAGTATATGACAAACCTCTCGGATCTGATTGAAGAACATCTGAAGACAAATGAAAACAAAATGTGATATAATTTAATGATTTTGAATAACTTGAGTTAAAACGAGTCATGTTTAGAGTACTGGCCAACTACCTGAGCTGGTCTGTAGTCCAATCATTGAGCTCATTCCTGTCGAAGCCATTCAGAGAGGCCTCAAAGATATTGCGTAAAGCGTTAATGGGATCAGAAGGAACAGAATCCCCCTGGAGATACTGTGTCACCGATACTAACGGTGTGATGGGGTTTGCTTTGGGGGCGATGTTTGTTAAGGCTGTCTTTCACGGAGACTCCAAACAAATGGCACAGACAATGATCGAAGAAGTGAGGGATGCGTTCAAAAGCAATTTACCACACCTTAAATGGATGGACGAACAGACTCGACGACTGGCGAAAGAAAAGGTCTTTTATTATAGAAATACATCCAATGGTTAATTGTTTGCATTAAAGGCCGACGCGATTACAGATATGATTGGATTTCCGGATTTCATTTTAGACGATACAAAACTTGACCACAAATATGAAGAGGTATGACATCAATGACTTGTTCTCTTAACTTAATTCTAATTATCTTTTAATTCAATTTAAGCTTCAATTCAATGAAAACGAATATTTCGAGAATAATATTCGAGTCAATAAATACATATTAATACGAAATGTGCAAAAAATTGATAAAATTGTGAGAAATTTCAATTCATTTATAGAAAAACTTTAATTATTATCCGAAACATTTTAGGCGAATAAAAGTGAGTGGGAAATGTCTCCGCCAACTGTCAATGCATATTATACCCCTACCAAAAACCAGATAGGTCAGTTTAACTCAATTTTCATTAACAGAATTGCATTTAATATAACATTGTTTTAATATTGTTGTCGTAAACAGTATTTCCGGCCGGTATTCTTCAGGTATTCCTTTACCACAAACAAAGTGTTAATCAAAATATAAATACAATTATTTGTTGTGAATTTAGTCCCCCTTTTATGACGTCAATTACCCCAAATCACTCAACTTTGGAGCGATGGGTGTTGTGATGGGTCACGAACTCAGCCATGCCTTCGATGGTATGAATAGATGATTACTTTCTTAATAACCATTGAGTGATAACTCAGATCAGGGGCGAGAATACGACAAGTTTGGCAATTTGCACCAATGGTGGAAGAATAGCACGATTAAGAAATTTGATGAAAGGATGAAATGTTTTATCGATCAATACTCCAAATATAGGATCGCAAACGAATCGGTAGTATTGGCCCATTCAGGGGAAGGTTCACATAATTATTGACTATTACTTAATGTGAAATCAGGTGAACGGAAAGCAAACGATTGGTGAGAATGTGGCAGACAATGGAGGTTTGGCCGCGGCTTATAATGTATGAAAAATCAATTGAATTGGTTTTGAATAATTATATGAAATTCTTAACAAAAGGCATACAAAACATGGCTCAGTCGACACCCAACAGAGCTTCCATTACCCGGAGTGAATCTAACAAATTTACAACTATTTTTTGTTGGCTTTTCACAAGTTTGGTGTTCAACGAGTACTCCCGAAGCCATGAAATTACAAATATTGAATGACCCGCACAGTCCGGCCCAGTTTCGAGTGATGGGAACCCTTTCCAATTCGCCTGATTTCGCGCAACAGTTTAATTGTAAACCGAATTCACAGATGAATCCAATCAACAAATGTGTCGTTTGGTGAAGAAAAACACTTTTTGTGACTCAAAAACTGCAAAAATTGATTTTTGTATTAAATTATTATAAGTTTTCATCAATGGATAAAACTTTTTGAATTATTTGCTTCAATAACTCAAAACTCATACCAAACAATCGACAGAATATTTTTTACGTTTGTTATACAGAATAAATGAGAAGAAATGAAACTTTAAAAAGTGATAAAAACTTATTCTTCGATTAAATACATATGAAATTAGTTTAATTTATATAAAAATTAGTAAACTATTGGTTAATCTAAATATAAATCCATTCCTTTATTGTTAATGCGTTGATATATTGCTATTAAATGTCCAATCGATGGTATTCTTGGAATTATTCTGTTTATAAGTTGTCATTCATTTCAATTCATCATTAAATTTAAAACTTTATTAATTTTTCATTATTTCTCATCAAAATTATAATGAATTCGTAATAAATTTAATAAACATAACCTTAACCTTAAGACTTAACATAAGACTTGACCTGAGCTATGACTTCTGGACCTGAGCTTCAATTGGATTTTTATCCAAAATAATATTTATTTAAATGAATATAAATTATAAGAAATGTTAAATATGTTCACAATTTAGAGCTTATTTGTAAACATATGAATAAATTTCGTTAATTTTAATCGTTTTTTGACATTTCATTACAAAAGAACTTATATATTAAGAAACAAATAATGAATTTTCGGAAATATAAATAAAGTTTAGAGAATTTGAGAAAAAAAAAACAAAAGAATTCATTGATTTGCAATCAATTAATTTTATTTACAAAATACTTGATATGAAATACAAACAACATATCGATCGACACTTTTTCTCATTACAAAATCAAATTAAGTATTGATTATCAAAAAAAAAGTATAAAAATATGATTAATATCAGATCAAACGTCGTCTCAATTATGCTATAGTTTGATACAAATGATTAATATTGTAAACAATTCTAAAAAATGCTTCAAATAATATCGTATTAATTATTACTGATTTCTCATTAAAAATATATTTTTAAGAACTTTATATATTTTTTAATCATATTTTGTGATTGAATATTGAGTTTCAAATAAAATAATTTGTATTATAACCTGAATTACTGGTGACGAAAGCACTGTGAGGCCAGGCATTCGTGTCCCCAATGTTTCTGGCCGAACCCAAAGGCCCTGAAGTCCATGGAGTCGATGGTATACTTTCATTATTATTGTGTCCATTGTATTGAAATTCATTTTTGGGTCCATTTTGATGACCGGCGCTATTGCTTGAGTTCAGTATATTAAGCATCGGTTGACTGAATGGATCGCTAGGGTATGTCGGATGAGTTGGCACCTGATGTGAAGATATGAATGAAGTTTGAACGGATGGCGTAAAACTCTGATGACTGTTCGGATGCCAACCGCCCTCTAAAGGAAAGTCATTTATTGGTCAAATATCAGTGAAAAACTTCTTAAAGAATTCAATGACTAAAAGAGAGATCACATACCGTTGTGACCAAATTCTGGGCCATCCATATAATGAGAGGAGAAGTTTGATTGTGTGTATCCTATATTGAGACTGGATGTGGACACTGGAGGTAGTGGTGGTGGTGTTGATACCATACTGACCCCCATCTGTGAGCCCCCGACTTGTTTACGCCAACGCGCTCTACGATTACTGAACCAAACCTTTAATAATGATTTGATGAGAATATTGTTATCGAATCCAAAGACATTAACAACTAATTCGAGTATTTGTTGTCATCTCTTAATACCTGAACTCTCGCTTCAGTCAATTTAGTCTTTTGTGCCAACTCTTCGCGGGTATAGACGTCTGGGTATTGGGTTCTCTCAAAAGATCTTTCGAGTTCTTCGAGTTGTTCCGCAGTGAATGTAGTTCGCGATCGCCTTTGCTTTCGCTTTAATGGTATTCCCGGTTCTGAATCACAATCTGATTCATCACCACTTCGTCCTGTTTTACATTAAGTGCAAAAAAGTTATTTAAATATCAATGAAATGATTGTCTTTTCGGAGGAAATGTCTTATAAAATGGTTGTGTTCATGAAGTATAGGACGTGAGACCACACCGTAAGCTGTATTGAAAACTTTAAAGACTGATATGTTTTTTTTGGTATAGTTTGGTTGAAGGCTTTGTTGCCATTATTGTGGGCCAAGTATTGTACAACAATATAGAAATCAAGTTCAAAAGGACCGCAAAAGCGCTCACACCTTATATTCGATATATGTATGCATTGATAAGCAATCGGTCGAACAGTTGAGACTCCAATGACTTTTGTCGCTGTCCGACAACGACTGCCTGCAGTCAATCACAATACAGTACAAGATCTGCATTCAAGTGCTCTGTGTGGGGTCACTGTTGGCCATACATACGAGTGCTGTCCTTTACTTTATATATTGAAGAATTCAACCAAAAGTATTAAATTTTGGTTCAGATATTTAGACAAACAAAAGAACACAATATTAGACAACTTTTACCATTATTTGTGACATTTTTAGATGATTGCCACCCATTGAGTGCTTCTATGCTCTGGGCTATCCCTCAATAGACAAGGCGGAGGTCCTATGCTATGGTCTAATGCTATCATTTGATATTCACTTTATTGTCACAGAAGTTAAAAAAAGGTTAAAAGACTACCGAATGTCTGATCTTTAAAGAGACCGCTTCTGAACGGATTCAATGACAACAATATGAGACTAAATCAGTTGAGACTCAAAGATGAGTCAAAGTTATTACAGTTGTTAGATATCAGATCAGTTTTGTTAGCACTGGTAGGTCTACTGAGCCAACAATAGAGACCAATTGTCCGCTAAAACTGATCACAGGTGTCGAAAACAGGCGTAAAGATGTGTTTCTCTCTTACAGTACAATCGATATAACAAACTGTTTGATAAAAAATGAGTTTTGGATTCAATTTAAAGTTGTTTTTCTCAGTGAAGAATAGATGGAAAATGATGTATATTCGCTAAATGGACCCAATTATGAATGGTATGACTGTTTGGCGCTCACTATAAGTGCGACTACAATTGGTTGCGATGAATATTATGCTAAAGAACTATAACTATAACTATTAGATGTGCGATATGTTCAGGGCATTCAAATCAGGGCAACTGTTCTCGGGTCTGGCCTGTGATGAGAGTCTGTGCCAGAGCTGACTCTCCTCTAAATTAGCGTAACGTCCCATTCATGATATGAGGCCTACATGTGAACGACGGAACGGCAAAAGAAATATATAAAAATAGGATTCGCTTCACATGATTGCAATTGAAACGAAGCAACAGTTTTTGCACTGATTTCAATGCTATCAATATATATATGTATGACTTCTATGACTCGTATCTTCCAAACAATGGTTTGTCTCCGAACCCAACCATATATACCAGAGTCTGCTCTGATTTGATGAGAAGAGCGAATATATTTAGCATTTAATAAAGAGTAAGTAATGTATGAATGTATGAATGTATGGACACTAACAACGGTTGCAATGATTTCACGCACAAAACCTTTTTAAAAGCACTGAAAAATGTCTCTAATTTTGAATCGATGGCCATATATGCCTATAAGCCATAACCATCTGCTCCTAAGTTTGTCAAAGATTTGGCGTAAAATCAAAGAAGTTTCGGATATTTGAATATTGATATCAAGTGCTGAGCGCGCAGTGTGTTAGTGTATGGCCACCGTATAGCACAACCAACGTCGTAATCATGCATACAATCCATACAAATGACACAAATATGCGATGAGAATCAAATCTTACGCCTTTGGATAAAGTACTTCATGAACACAATGGCAATAGCATTAACTAACTGTCCATTAGAAGCGCTATACGAAAACATGCATTCGTATTGACATTGGTTTTAAGCATAATTTCAAAGCATTTAATGCTTACTTACCGCCCAATATTCCATCAATACTATGGTCTTTACGGCCAGAGAAGTCAGTGATTGACACATCACTATCATTACCACTTCGATAGTCACAGGTTCTGCCATTTCCACGAAGCACTCGACTAATTGAACTAACACTCGGAGCTGTGTTCTTATCACATATTCCTTCCTATTTGTCATCAAATGGTTTAATATTAATAAGAATTTATTTCATTTGTTTAAAAAATTTAATCAATATTTAGAAAAAATGAATAAAATTGAAAACAATTGAAAATTTGAACGAATTATAGAAGTGTTCAAAACTTTTTCATTACTATGAATATAATGAAAATATTATAAGAATTTTAGATTAAAATATCAAAAAAGAAATAATAAAAGAGAACATACTTTGATGAGTCGATCCCTTATCTCCCAACTGAAAATACCCGGATTTTCTCTCTTATAATCTTCTATCTTCTTCTCGACCTCCGGAGTGGCGACTCTTGGTTTACTGCCTCCTATAACGCCCGGTCGAATACTTCCTGTTTCTTGATATCTATTGAGTATTTTGGAGACACATCCGTGAGATACCCGCAACTGACGACTTATAACACAGGGTCGAACTCCCGCCGCCGCCATCTCTACAATCTTATAGCGGATATGATTGGGAAGGGGGCGGCCATTGATGAATACGCCACCCAATTGATTAACCCGTCCCTGACCTGAATAACGATGATTTGAATGAAAATTATTAAAATGAAAGTGACCAAAAGCACCAGGAGCATGAGTAGCACCAGGAGCATGAGTAGCACCTTGGAGCAAACTTATAAGCTCTATATTTTGAGAATTCCACTTCGAATGCATTGTTTGTAATGTTTGACAAACTTTGAATAAATTCTTTGAAAATTTCACATAAGTTCACAAATAATTCTCAAATCGTTATAAGAAGTTAGCATCAAATGTTAGCACT
Organism: Quadroppia sp. Gr-Ori-00064; assembly: GCA_034700825.1. NCBI lineage: Eukaryota > Metazoa > Arthropoda > Arachnida > Sarcoptiformes > Quadroppiidae > Quadroppia > Quadroppia sp. Gr-Ori-00064. Next base: position 5,110 of record JAQIXR010000879.1, on the reverse strand, counting down.
CTATTAGACATGAAAATGAAAATGTGATCATTAAGGGGGGAACAGATCCCAGGGTAATAATAAACTGAATCTAAATTTAATGGGAAGAAAGAGGGCTTGACTTTAGTTAATTAGTGACTCATTTCTACCAAAATTTAAGCCAAAGCTTTGGAACCAATAGTGTTGTGAAGTATAGAATAGAGTTTGTGATATAGAATAGGGTTTTCAAACTCAACACAATTTTATTGATACAGTAAACTATAGACCAAACAACCCAGGGCCATTTCTCATTGCTTCTGACATAAGATACCATAAAATAACATTTTAAGACAAAATATAAAATAAAACAATTTATTTGTTTATAGATATAATGCTTAGTAAAAAAACTTTAAATATAAATAAATTTGCAATTTATATATAGAGTAGAAGTCTATATATAAGTCAAACTGTGTTCGAGAAATGACAGAACCGTTTGAGCAAAACATTTAGCAATCAATTTATTATAGATTAAATCCATTAACTGAACACAAGTTTATCAAAAGCATGTGTGACTCAAAATAGGTGTTTGGGTCTAATATTTCTCAGATCCACACTATTGACCACTTTCTCAGAGCTTGTTTTAATTGTGCGATTGTTTTGCTGTTATAGAGATCTCTATAGAGAGAAGTCTAGCGATTAGTAATCCTTTGAGGAAAGGACTCTTAAAGGGTGCGATCTTTTAAAATATAGCTTTAAATAATAACTTTAAGTAACAGTTATTGCAATTGCATTACTGTCAAGCCTTTAGCTCCAGACAACACCTGTGAACACAATAACTACAATCACTGAGTCTTGAGCCCTATTGAGCGCTTTTGAGTATTTTTTACTTCTCACGCATTTGTAAATAATTTATAGTATTATATAATTTTAGATTAAAAAATAATGTCTTAAATAACATTTCATTCATTTATTTCATTGCTTTCCTTTCTGTGAAATATTCAATAAAAAATCATTTATTTGCCAATAATTGACGTTAAAAAACTAAATACGATATGAGTTATTGATTACAAATGTTTCGCAAGTTTTTAATAATTCATTTCATTTAATGATAGAAAAGTTAGAACAAATTGAAAACTTTTATGCATTTATTAAAAAATTCTGTTCAGAAATGTGTCTGAATTTTGTATATTTTTATGGATAGAAATTTCTTACTATAATTTAAAGTTTAGTTGAAGACAAATATGAAGACAAATATTTAAATCGTTTATCAAATATCAAAAGTTTTCAATTTATTGAATTTAACAATTCATTAAATATTATATATTTTTCTACAAATAATATGTAATTTCTTTACTACTATAATATTTAAGAATTTTTGTTATATATAAGTCTTATATATATTATATTTTTAACAAAATTTCAATATAAAGACAATACCTTGAAAGGGATATCCAGCAAAAAGGGGTCGAATACTTAGAGCACCCGAAACTGCCATAATTTGATGATGAGCTCAAAACTCGAAAACTTTTACTATTTTTATGACAGAAACTCAAATTTGGACAAAACTTCACGAAATGCTTGCGGTTATAGAGAAGGCTATTCGATGACTTATATTACGGTCCTTTAGAACTACCGTCCCGTCCCGTCCAGAGTATGATTGCTGTAGAAAAGATCATAACATTTATTGCTGTAATTCACTTCAAGAGCTCATAATATAACTGAATATAAGTTAATAACGTTTTTATTGGACTTTATATAAACTTGAAAATTACATACTTTTCAATGAGATTAGACGAAAGCAAAGCAAACCATTGAATGCAAAGCACTTGAAGTGATTAAGAGTTGCTTAAATCCCACTGAATTAAGGGTCGACTATAATAAGCAAAACAGTTTTATACAGCGTTTAGACCTTTATTATAGGATTGGGAGGACAGGGAGGACTGGGAGGTGCAAAGATGTTGTTTGACAAACACATGGCTTTTGTGTAAAACAAATTTTTTAACTCCGACTCTCTTTTGTGCATTACTTGCAGTCCTAGTCATAAGCACCTGATTGGTCGCCCAGTGATCGGTTGGGACGTCCGCTCTTTAGCCGTACATAACAAGCGATATGTTTGAGTCGATTATATGATATTATGCTTTAATCCATTAAAAATAGTCATCAAATCGTGTGAAATAAACAACAATTGGTCACAAATGAGTGCTTTTTGCTCTAAATTTGCACCAAAGGGAAGGAAGACTTAAGACGTGTGCCTCTAATTAGTCCATCGATTCCAATGCAAAACACACTTTATTTGGTTTTATAGACAAATGTTAATTATTTGGCGACAAATATATTAATAACATTTGTATCAAATTATTTCAAAATCATTCATTGTTTGCTTATTTGTGAACTTTTTATCACTTCTTGAAAAGCAAAGAATTTTATATATTTTTTGTATAAAGATTTAAGTAATTATTTGATGACAAGAATTGAATTTCAGGTCATTTTTATATAAGAATAATATATAATTATATTATTTTTCAGAATTTTATAAATTAAAAAATAATATCGATTTCGATGTTTCGATAAAAAGTGGAAAAACTATTACATCAGAAGCACATAGAGAATATACCGGCGCTAATCCTATGCAGAGTATGGCAAATGTTATTTGCATTTGGTTTATGATTAGAAAAGACGACGGTTTGAGGTTTTTGTCATCAATCAACTCAACTATACTTTACTTTTAGCCCATTTAGCTTAAGGTCTTATTCAGTGGGGAACCCATGTATGTCTTGCCATGCCTTCTATCCCATAATTGTGTGCAATGTTTTCAAACATAGTTCTAATGTTTTCTATTAGTTATGAATTAATGATTAAATGTCTTTAAAATAAAAAACAATAAAATAATTTAAAAATATAAACAATAATTAAAGAAAAGTATGATTTGAGCACTAAATGAGTGAAGTTTTATCGAACTGGCCATCAGAATATGAGGAGTCATTTGATAGAAAGCCGTAACGAATACCTGTTTGAAAGTCATTATTGCATTGCTTGGGGTTATTGTCGTGAATGCAATGAAGGCTGTGATGGAAGTGATGGACAATAGACACAAAGACCGACTAACGGCTACTTCATGTTCGCCTACACTTTAATGACGGGCTGTAAAATAATTAGGTTAGAAAAGCTCTTTCTTTCCCTTTGACAATGATCAGGGTATTAGAAGAGATAAAGGTAGTGAAGGTAAGGCAAGTCAAAGGTCAACTTTTATCTATTTCTCGCCGAAAAAGCTTTTTCTTGGAAAGAGAGGCGTAATTGTGATGAGAAAGTCTTGTAGTGTTTGTTGTCTTTCATTTGAGATAAGAAGACATAGACATCGATAACAATAAAGCTTTCAAAGCATTGAAACAAATACTGAACACAACTGACAGACATTTACTGTAAGCTAAAGTTCGATCTCTTTGTGAGAAATATTAATCAAATCAAAATTGAAAACAAAAAAACAATCAGTTCGTGAGGTATAAGACTTAACCACAATTAGATTCAGTGGCTCTGACTTTGCGACAACACCTAAGGATTCATTTGTCAACTGTTTGGGGCGTTCAGTCATAACCTGAAGTATGGATTCGTTGGCATTATTTTATTGATTCTCATTTAGATAATCATATGAATAGACATTGCTTTGAAAAACAGGAAGAAAAGGTCAATCAATACAAGTCAAGCGACAAATAAAGGTTTACTTGATTTAGGTATAAATGAATAAATGTTTTATTTGTTCAGAATCTCATTTGTTGTAAAAAATGAATATTGTTTTACTTATGGCTGCATTGTGTTGAGCAAAGAGCGGAATGGGTGGAATGGGTGCTGGCATGGGGTCCATAGGCTCAGAAGCCAATACATGAGCTTTAAGGCAACAAATGTTATACAGGTATCTCTGTGTTAAAAAGTCTCCCACGACTTCTGAGCTATCGGTGCTATGTCTCAGAAAAGGCCACAAATTTATCACAAACACAAAACTACAGTAAAACCAAATTATGAGTGATTGGACGGCTCTCTCTCTCTCTCTCTCTCTCTCTCTCTCTCTCTCTCTCTCTCTCTCTCTCTCTCTCTCTCTCTCTCTGAGAAAGTGTTTGAATGCCTTCAAATGTGCTCTCTGTGTGAAAGAGAGTTAATTTATGAACGAAATGAAGAATTATTATCTGTTAGCAAAACACTATTAATTGAAATCTGCAAAGAGTTTTGATAAATGTTTTATGTTTTTTGAGACACTCTTTTTAATGAGTTTTAATTTTCTTCATTCAAACAAAATACGAATTTTGAAATAATTATAAAATATTTAATATATATTATATAATATTAATTGACTTTGAGTTCAATAAAATAAATTCTTTTCATTTGAAAACCATTAATCGTCTGAAAGTTTTGAGACATCGCTTCAAATAATACAGTTTTTTGTTATTATATTATCTTATATTTTCTAATCAATAAGTGTTTACAAATTCATTTGCTTTACAAACCATTTAATGATTTATTATTTTATTTTACAAATTTTGAAACTATTTTTAATATAAAACTATAAGATAATTGAAATTCACTCAAAAGAAAATATAATTATTTATAGTTAAAAATTATTTTTAAATATTTATAAAAATTTGAATAAATTCTTGTATTAAAAGAATATTAATTGAATTGAGTAGTTGTGATCATAAGCACCGTTACTATAATTATATTAATAAATATTTAAGACTAAAATATTGAATATTAATCTGATTGTCAAAAATTGAATTATATTTTGCTTTTTCAGAGACCAATCATAACTAAAGTCTATTCTAAAAGTCATAATACTATATAATGTATAGACATTTGAAACCAAATAATTATTTTGTTTCAAAAGCACTCTATTGTCTAAATAGCACTATTGGTACCGATAATCATAACTATGATTTGGTGTTATCTCATAGACGACAAGTGGATAATGTTATGACATTTCTTTGATTCTTCCCTAAAGACTAGAATTTGCCTTTTAATGAAATTCCTATTTTATGAATAAATATGTCATAACTTTTTTACTCTAAAATCGATTTTTTGTAATTCGTATAAAGAGTATGTCTGGCCTTTCAAGAATATTCTTATTTTTTCAAATCCTTTTAATCATGATAAACCCATATGATAC
>JAQIXR010000878.1:0-18209 GCA_034700825.1 Quadroppia sp. Gr-Ori-00064 | reverse complement strand
AGCAATATTTTGTGCTTTAATTACAGTCTCCAAAACCTAAGCTAAACCCTTTCACAACATATTTGACTCTTTCTGTATTGTATGAAATGTTTGGTTTGACTCGAATTCAAATTAAAAATTAAGGAAAATTTACAGAAAATATTCCCTTTATTTCTAGTCTTTGTTTATTTAATAGTATTATAATTTATTTATAATATCTGTACTCAAATGAGTTGTTATTCAAAACATTGACACAATTATAACATAAAATATTTTCATATTTATGTCAAATGAAATCAATGGACATTCAAATGGTTTGTGATCTCAACAAAAGTTGGTTTTTGTTGAGTGTGAAAGTCGTTACTAAGACTTAACTCGTAATCACATCCGATATGAAGTTATATAAAGTTTTTTAACTTTAGTTAAAGTTATTTCCGATCAAAACGTTTTGAATTTAAGCATTAATTTTAACGATCTCTACATTTCAAAGACCAGAGAAAACCTTGAAAAATATTTTCGTTTGTCGTCTCTCTCTATTTGCGTGCAAACCCTTCTCCCAGGGATAGGGATAGGGAGGAGTATTTTCTTAGTATACACTATTTGCGTGTTAGAGCACACATACCTGTTGTGAACACCGGCGCTGTTCGCTGTCCGTCCGCTCTCAAGAATGCTTAAATCTGTAGGAGAAGAGAGCAGTAATTTGAAGAGCCTTCTTATAGAGTGCCTAAACCTGTCTGTGCGATGAGAGTGAAGCACAGGGAGAGCACAGGTAGGCGGAGAACAGGCCTTAAGATATGAAACAGAAACAGTAGAACAGGTGATGGAAGAGAAGGGAATTTGTTTTAATGATGCCTCGGGCGCACCCGTCCAACAGGTATTTTGCGAGGGGGGACGCCGTGGGGGATATGGAGATATAGCTTCAAGTGAGTGGCCATTCAGGTTCCTGTTAGTGATGGTACCTGTGCTGCTGTCCCTATGCTGGCCCTCTATAGCGGATCCTTTAGTGCTGTTGGCATTGGCTTTAAGTTATTTCTTAACATTAGACAAAAGGGACTCAACGGGACTGAGACTGGATTTGCGCGTCACCAGCACTGAGATCCCAATCCTAATGTTAGTTGTTTTGGACGCTTCAGGCCTTACCTCTCGAGTGACTGTTCGAGCGCTTACCTGAAGGCACCTTAAGATTCACTCATTATATTTTGTTGTCTTTTTTGTTCATTACTGTAATTGTAGACCAGTTTTGATACTTTCAAACATCACTTCAAGGCCTACGAAATCAGCCTTTCATTCAATTTCATCAATTTATTTATTTGTCGTTCATTTGAATGTTTTGAATGATTTGTTGTGAATATAATAAAACATTTTGTGCCAACACTACCTCAGCTCGAATACTACCTGAGCTATCGATGAGCACCGATAGGTATTGCGTCCAAAGCGTGTACAACGCGTGCTCTCATCTAAAGCCCTAATACTCGAAATGTGGTTCAATTGAAGAACTAAATGTGGTTTTGAGTCAATGGTAACAATTGTACCTCAAAGGGCAGGTGCTCTTCAATTCTTGACCGACATAACAGTCTTGCAGTTATTGTACTTCACGTCTGATCCAAAGCCTCCGAAATAACGCCGAAAGCGTTTCTATTGTTTATATGAAGACTTCATATAAGACTTACTCTCACTATAATTGCGTCAAAGAATATGCAAATCAAATGATTTTGTTTATAACGAACTCATTATAAATACATTGAATTGAATCCAATTGAGTGCCAAACATATACTCAAAGTGTATCCAATGGCTCAACAGATCAGTCCATTAGATGGACACCAGACAGACAGTCCCAATGGCACAGCCAATGGTCGCTGCAAACGAAAGGGTGCTCCCGATGACAACGACGATGTCAATGTCTCGGGTGGACCACAACTGTCCCCAAACTCACTTAAGAATGAGTTGCCGGCCTTTAGTCTCATTGACACAACTGATGAGGTATTTGTCGTTAACCGAAACGACTCTTACATTGAATTGTATTTTATTGTTTCACTCAAAATATATTCCTTTAACTCTTGGTCTTAACGTTTGATCTGCTATTGAGTGAGTGTTGAGCTGAGAGAGAGTGGATGTGTCTATAGATCCAGAATGTGTTGATCGCCTCTAATGTGTTGAATGCATTGAATGTATGATATGTTTTGGTCTCTATTAGGCTATGAAAGCGAAAAGGTTTGTCTTAAACGATGGCGTGTTTTAACAAAATGGTAAACATTTCATAACATCTCATATATTGTTCAAAGTGTAGGTGTTTTGCATATAAACCCAAGTCATATCATATGGTTTATGAGTAGGAAAGACCTGAACGTCCTTGCCTTTGGGCATCACAAAGCAAGGATATGGTGCAGTGGCAGCCGTTCTGACTTTGGGCCCATTTTTTTGTATATATGCCTATATATCCCTTCAGGCGTCCAAACAATGTGTAATTCTCTAACTTATATAGTATTGTAAAAAAGGCAAACGTTTTCTTATTTGCTCTTCTCTTCCCTGACCTCCAATTGCATACATAGCACACATACATACATGTGTCTAAATTGTAAACCCTGTGAAAACTAGTAGACAACGCCTTTCCATGACTGGCCAAAGGCTATAGGAAATATGTAATCTCACTCTTACTTCTCTTAGTTTTGCTCGTCTGCCAGTTGCCAGTCCCGGCTCAGACACATGCCTTTAGCACTCCATTTCCAACTCTTCCCAAACATTCTCTTTAACTTCGAGTTCTATTAAACTCTATTTCAATGGAAAGTCATTTCTAATACCATTGTATGAATAGGAGCGCCGAGAACTAGTTAGTGGCCATGGAGGAGGACTGGGACCCATCACAAGCATCGGTGGGTCGACGGCATCGTTCAGCTCAAACCCTCGTTTGTCACACACTCCGACGTCAGCTGACTTCCAACCGCCATACTTTCCACCCCCTTATAATATACCCCAACAACAGCTAGACTTCCACCACCACCACGCCGTCAACGCCGCGGCCGCCGCAGCCGCTGCCGACCCCTACTCTCATCTGAACAGTTTGGCCCCTCAACAGTACCATCAGTTACATCCCGCACAGACAGGCCGAGGGCACAATGTCCTGCCCGGTGGCAGAAGAGATGATTCGGATCTTCATTTACAGTCGAATATGCATTCGGGTCTTCATTCAGGCTATGGAGACGTCACTGTCTCAGTGGCCGCCTCTGTCAACGCCGCCCGAAGGGGTGGCGCAGATATGGTGTACGCGAATGTCCGGCGCCCGGACGTCTTAATGCATTCCGGACACCACACTCTCAGTGAACAAGATTTGCTCAATCTTCACAACGCCGGCGCTTTGCCATCACTCGACGACAACCAGGTTTGTCATTGACTTCATAACACTTTCAACATTTCATTCATTAATCGATTCAAAAATATTTGAATTTTGTTTGAGTTTATAATAATTTTTGAATTCAATTGTTTTTAAAAACACTTGAGTTTAAGGCAAACATTGTATAACAAAGAGATAGTTATCGCAAATGATTAATATTTAGTGAATATAATTGCATATTATTATCACATTTGAATAAAAGTTTTCTAAACAGTGAAATCAAAATTCATTTTTCAATTTTTTATTTTATTTTTCTCACATTAAATATTATGAATTTTAATGCCTAACAAAATATGTTTAATACAAATAATTGATATATTATTCAAAAGTTTTTCAAATTAATGACTATCTCATAGCCATTGATGTTATTAGGGATTGAGTATAGCATTCATTGGTCTCTCTATTGTGTAATTCAAGTTAAGTAACGATTTATTCAAATGAGACAACATTTGTCACGCTATCGATTGAACGCCAATTCGCTGACCATTTGATGAATGCTTTGCTCTTCATTTGCTCTGTTTTGGTCCAAAGGTTTCAAATCAAATAAAACACTTTATTATTTGCTATCAATCATTTCTAAGGGGTATTTTCGGATCACAAATCCTTAATAATGTTTTTATGATTATAATATCAGATTATTTTTCATTCAACGCATTCGTATTGACGTCAATGTAATGTAAAAATAAATAAAAGTTTTGCAAAGAATTGTATTTGAAATATGTTTTCATATGTGAAATGACTTCAAAAATATTCATTTCATGAATCAAACAAATACTTAGTATTGTATTAATGAGAAATTATTCCATCCTATTATTATTGTTTAAATACCCCTAAAATAAATTGAAATCATTTTGGTTGAGATTTCATCTTTTTATTGTAATTCTGTTCAAAACATTCAGTGTTAATGCTTTTGTTGTTGAGCTGAGACATTATATTGGTATAAGTGAGCTAACAGTGCCTCCAATGCCTCACTAGCCATGCATTCATCTCTTAAAACATATTCCCAAAAGTTTTTATAATATTTTTTACTCATTTCTCAGTTGAGAAGAGACTTAATCATGACTTCCATTCTCTGCTATTCTATTGTTTGAAGTCTTAGGACTAATAAAAGTTCACAATTTTATTGAATTTATAGCTCAAACTCATTTGAATTTATAATTAGTGCTTAAAACCAACACAAATAAAAGCCTTTAAAACCGCACTTTTATAGGCATTTCGATTTGTTTGCAAAAGAAATGCAATTTTTCGTACTTTATATAACACTTTGTTTTTCATTTATAACTTCAAGTGAGATTTTTCCCTCTTTTTCTCGTTTTATAAATTATATAAAATTCAAACAAAAAACACACAATTATTCCATTAGTTTATAGATTGAATAATAGATAAAGAATTTGTCATTTTAATTGTGATCACAATATTTGAACATTTTTTCAGTCTATAACTAATTAATTATCAATACATTCAAAAGCATTCTTTGCATTGATTTAAGAAATCATTTTCGATAATCATTACCAATAACCAGAGATCAGGTTTTGATAGAAACAACTCATTCAATGTTTGGTCTCTTTTTAATCATAGAATCAAATCCTTTTCGTGACTCAAATCAGTCATAAATACTGTATATGTATTTGTGATATTGTTTTCGATAATTCAAAGTACATTTAAGTGCAAACCTATGTCAAAGTGTTTTTATAAAATGATTCTCAATTAGATTAATGTGAATAATATTTATCAAATATATTATACAGTAATTAATGCTTTCAAACCTTTTTGATTTCAAAAAATAAATTGTTAGCAAAAGAATGTTCACTCACTTAAGAGTCATATGAAAATTGGTTTAAATATTGTCGATATTAATGAGAGACTTGTAATTGATTTAAGTTTATAGCAATTATAAAAAGAATAGGAAATATTGTTTTGAAAAACATCCGTTTGTTCTCAATCTATTGGTTTGAAAAACAATATAATCATAAATGATATAAAATTTCAAAAAACATTTTATCTTTTTATGACTTAATGGCTATTTGTTTCGACAATAAATATTTTTCGCTAATTTTTACAAAATGAATACTTTTTAAAAAATCAAATTTTTATTAATGAAATGTTTTATTTATTTATTTATTTAATACAAATTAAAACATTTCTCAGAGAAACTCGATTTGAGAAAATGTGAGACTTTTTCAGATTGTTGTTTAACAACGAGAATATAAAAAGGAATAATTTTTTTGTAAACATTTCTAATGATTTTACAAATCAATTGCCGATAAGAGAACTCATTAAACGTTTATCATTGAAATAGCAATCAATTTATTTGTCATTTATTTCAATTCAAAATACATGTATTTTAACACAATTTTTATAAATAGTCAAAACTTAAACTTAATTTATTTTTATAGTTTCGACAAAAATAAATTAAAGTTGAATTAAGTTTTATCCGAAACACAAATTTAGTCTTGTTTTAAACATCTATTTTTATTGAATTTGAAGACTTAGAGAAGGAATATATATATATAATTATAAGCCATAGAAACTATTTATGTATTTATACAAAAACAGTGACCAAAAGACTAACTAATTTTGTGTTCGGTTTTCATGAAATTGAAGCAAACATTTTGCGAGACGTCAAGAATTTCACTTAAATATAGGGTAAAAATAAATGATTAATAAAGTCTTTTTCGCAGTAAAACTCATTTCGCAGACATTTTTAAGTGAAGTCCAATTCTTTTTATGGGAAATATTGCTATCGTTTGCTCTATCGGTCTATTGTTTATGCATTGGTGAGAATGCGAGCAAATGAGTAGGTCTACGGTTGGAGGGAGTGGGACAGGACAGGTATCTGTGCAGTGTTTGATGCTTTATTGATAGAAAGTCATTTTGGCTGATCTTCACTCAAATTATTGCCTGTCAATAGAGGGGAAGGGAAAGAGAGATGGAGTAAAAGTTGCCAAAACTCTCAAACTAGAAATGAGTTGTTGGGCCTTGAAATCAAGTTAGGGATAAGAGCAGAGCACCGGCAGTACTGTATTTACATCTCAGCTCATCTCTTGTCCTGCACTTTAAACGAGGAATTTTTAGAGCTGTTTATCTGATTTAAACTTTTTTGAAGTCAAAGAAGTCAACAGCAAAATAATGTTTACTTTGTTGGGACTGTTGTGTTATGATGTGTGCGTTTGATGACCCAGACATCAAACATCTAACAGTCCTATTATGAATGAATGCCAACATTCGTCACTTAATAATAATAAAACAAAAATTATTTTATTCTTTGAGAGAATATATTAATAAATAAACATTAAAAAGCATTTGAATGCCATTTGAATCCCTGTCGAGGTTTTCAACGATATTAATAAAGAACAAAACTTTTCACTATTGATGAATGTCTTGTTCTCTTCATCACAAACATTGGCTAACATTTAAGAAATGCAAGCATTCATTGCCTCCAGGACATTGCCATCTGAGGAATGTAGTCGTATAGCTCAGGGCAATGAACATACCGTAGCTCTAAAACTATCCTAAAGTCTAATAAAGTTTTATATGATATTAATTATGAAAGCATTCAATGATTCAATCGATTCTGTTATCTCTTAACAGCTATTAAGTGTTTCACTGAAGAGTTCGTTAATGTTTTGGTCATTTCAGTCATGATTCACATTATATATCATTTTGTTTGTCTCACAAATAATGTCTCAAATCACATAATATTCAAATCCAGTGATACAGTGCCGGCGCACAAGCATTACAATACTTTTAGATCGAAACCATTGACTAAACGAAAGCCAAAACAGTCTTGAATTGGATGCAAATGTTGTGCACGCAATGTCTACCACTCATGTTTGGCTGCCTGTCCTGTCTTGAATGAACTGTTGCTTTGCATCACTGACTTTCAGGCTCATGATGTTTGATAAGAGGCTTCACATTTTGAATACCTGTGCTCACAAATGCTCTTCACTTTATTCATTAAAACCAATTTAAAAGAATATTATTTTGTATTTATATTTCATGACTGGACTCTCTTTCGCTCTCTCTCTCTCTCTCTCTCTCTCTCTCTCTCTCTCTCTCTCTCTCTCTCTCTCTCTCTCAGACTTGAGTCTGTACTTCAAATTCATGAATTAAAGGTCACAACCCTTTCGTTATCTATTCTTTGTTTTCACTTAAATGAGAAATTCATTCAAAAGTTTTGCTAAAATGACTAAACTCTACAATAAGTCACTTAAGTCTATAATAATCACATTTTTTATGAATACTTAATTTCAGAGATTATTCTTTATTTTATGACTTCTTTATTCAAATGAATTCAAAGATTTAAACAAAAATAAAAGAAATATTAAGTAATATATTTAGTGTTGTTTTTATTGTTATAATTCATATTTAATAATAAAAAACTTTTACGTGAATTGAATGAATAATTTCACTGAAATGTCCTCTTTTAGTGAAGATAAGACAAAAAGTTTTTTACTATAAGTTTTGAATAAATAAAGTTTTGACTGAATGTATGGCATAAAAATGTAGTAATAATTAGTGTATGTGTTGTCGACCCCATTCCCTGAATAGTTTTAAGCAGATTTTGGCATTTATTTCAAGCTCAAGAAGCATAACATCGAACCCAATAATAAATGGCCATTTTTGGCCAGGTATATGATACCTGTGTCGAGTTAATCGGTCACATCTCGCACAGCGCACAGTTAGTTAAGCAAAGCCTACGCGGAAATACAATTATCGTAAACTTGTTGCCATTACTTCGTTTGTGAAATATTTTTCAAATCAAAAAATATTTAAATGAATTAATTTTTTTGTTTCCAATAGTTATCAAAAGTTTTCATAAAGTCTGCCAAATGTTATGCAAAGCAATAATTGAATAATTCTAACCATTTGTCAAATTGTTTAGAATTTTAATTGGTTTTGAATTTAGTCTTTGATTTCAATGTCATTGAATGGTCAGTGAATGTTGAGCTCATCTGAAGATAATGTTCTATTGGTTGTGGTCATAAGAGCTGCTTCTGGAGTCACTTCAAGCCCATACTCTGCCATCTGTTTTGTTCTAAACAATATTTTTGTTTTAAATATTCTTTTTAAACATATTTTTCAAATTTTAAGGATTTTTTAGAAACAATTAAATAGTTTTAATTTAACTAAAATTTAGTTTAAATATTAAGACAAAGAAATCCAATTCAAAAGTATATCTGATTTCACTCAACCTTTCAAAGCATTCAAGCGATTAGTTCTTTAGTTGCATCAAATCGAGGGCTGAATTGAAATATTATTTGCTTCAAAACATTTTAAATTCTTCGGACAATTTCTTCTACAGAAAGTCATTGAAATGACTAACAATTTCTCACATCAGTTATAACTTAATTGAATTTATATTTTTTATAAACAAAAAATACAAAAAAGACTTCAATTACTTTATATGGCTTTATAGTAAGGCATAACAGGTATGAAAATAACTTTCAATGACTTTAAATTAATTTTTAAAAATCATAATTATTTATGAATTATTTCTGCAATAAATTTATTTCGTAATTAAAATAATAAAAGAAATAAATTAAATAATTTGTCCCTTTTTTCGATCAGATCTGAAAGATTTCATTGGAATTCAATTGTAAAATAATGTTATATAAAATTTTTAATTTAATTTAAATAATAATAATTTTTTTCTGAATTTGAATGCTTTGGGCTATTATTGAATGAAAAAAACTTAACTAACTTTCAATTAAAAGCCTTACAAGTCTTTGATCATTATTTTGTTAATTATTCCTCTAATTAAAAGCCTTTGACTCAAATGTTTTGATACATTTTGAATGAATATATTGTTATATTAATGAAAGTATTGAGTAATTAGTTTTCAATTTTTATCTTTAAATTTTTCATTTGAGAATTTGTATCATTTTAGAGAAATTTGAAAGTTTTTATTGAGTTAATTATGACATTGTAGTCAAATAATAACATTCTTCTGGTATTTCTTCTGTAGAAAAGTTTTAGTACTCTTAAGGCTATTATTTATTATAATTTACGGTTAATATAATAAATACATTTTTAATACATTTTTAAGCCATTGCCTGAAGTCATCATTTCTTCTCCAATTTTTAAATTTATTATGAAATGATAAAAATATAAAAAACCTATTCATGTCTAAATGGTTAATGAATTTCTTATATAAAAATATATTTAAATTCTTTGACTATTTGTAAAATGTATTTTAAATGTAAAACAATTACATAATTGAAGAATAATTAGAAAAATATTGAATTTATTACTAAATATATTATTAGTAATGTTAACAATTGTTGGTTTCTTTGTTGTGTTGGCATCTCTTTACTATGATATATACCATTAATGATCTCTTTGTTATTCTTCTTAACTGTTAGACAATAACCTCTTTGTGCAACAATGGAAAGTATGAGAGAATTGCATGACTTTGTTTATAGAGTTATAACTACTAAGGTTTAACACAGACTTAAAAACCTTTGGGAAAACATTTTCAATGATTCTAAACATATATAATATTTTAAAATATGTGATGATTTTCAAAGCCGTATAAAATGTATTGATTTTATTGAATACCTAAACAGAAATGACTTTAAAACTATGATTAGAGGCAAACAAAAACTATTTCCATATATTAATCAATGATTTGCTTTCAAAACTGGTATTTAATCGATGAAAATATATATATATTATTCAATCAAAAGGTTAGAAAAATCATTTGAAGACTGATTTCTATAATAATAGTTTTTTCTCCAAAAGGATTAGAAAGGACTGAAAGGCCATTAATTATATTGTTTTGTCTTTTTTGATGAGGTTTTAATCGCTTGAAATTAAATAATTTTTAAGTTTTTTATTTTTTTAAAATAAAGAATTTGTTGAATATTTGATGAAAATAGAGGTTTAATTGAGATAATTGTTAGAGTAATATAAAAAATATAATGATTGCGAGTAATGTGTATTGAAAAAACAAATACAGTATATGTAATGATAAGAATACTTATCAATACTTTTAATATATTATTGATGTTTGCCTTTAATTGCATTGAAATGCCATTCATTTTGCCATTCAATGCAATATCAAACAAAAGTCATTGCCATTCGAAGAACACTTAATATCTGTTTAAACGACAGGCTTTTCATGTCATCCAATAGTTTTTAGGCTCCAGTTCTTGCAGGACTTGATTGTAGTTTTTGAATATCTATAATAAAACTAATGATAATAAAGTGGATTGTGTTTAGAGTCCATTAATCTCAGAACCAATGTTTGAATATTTTAGTAATCGATCATTCATTCAATCCATTGATAGCCTGAGCCTAGAATTGTGGTTAAGGTTCTAATGTTTATGTAATTATAGCGCAGGTATATTGAGATCACGTCCTCTTGTAAACTCAAACTCATCCTTTACTACCACTTCCAGTAATATAATAATTGACTCCAAATATAATCAAAAAATAACAAAAATTTTTGTCTTTATATTATTTCAAATTCTATCTCTCATTGCATTGAAAGCATCGTTTGGATCAAAATCTTATCAATTGTTTGATTGCTTTTATTCAATGAAAACTTTTCTATTCGTTTGACGTCTGCCTATCAAACAGACTGTCTGTCTGTCTGCCTGTCCGTCCAGTGCTCACAAACAATACATTCCTTATATTGAAATATAAGTTATGTTTAAGTGAATAGAAAATCAAAACACTGTCAATTCAGGGGCTATCCAGTGATCCGGATCTGTTTGTAATTATAATTTGTTGAAATAATGTCAAATAAAGTTTCGGTATTGCATTCATGTCTACCATCAGCACCGGTAGTCTCCAAGGCTGGGAATGACTTAATGGTGGCATCAATTGTTAGCACATATTATACAGAGTATAGACTATAGTGGAAATGGATAACAAAAAAGGGATGGTTTAGAGAGAGAGTGAGACGACTGTAGAGCACAGTTATGATGGGTTGTGTTGGGGATCGCCAGCTGTCGGCCTAAGGCTATGACACTATCACTGCATTGACAACAAAAATACATTTTATTTATAAATATATTTGAAAACAATTTAATAATTTAATTGAGTTTTAATTTTAATCCATTTTTGACCCCTTTTTCAGTCTTTTATTGTATATAAAAACCGTTTATTCAATAATTGTTTGTATTTTAAATATTGTGTGAATTAATAGTTATTTAAATAATATTATAATTAATATTGTCTTTAAATGTCTTCAATGGCTTTGGGAAAGAAACGTAGTCTAAATGTGCGGGATATTAATGAATATCAATATCAGGAAAAACCCCTGAAATTAGTCAAACGTGAATACGATAGCGATTATAATGACCGCAACACTCAAGGTCTGACCATCAGGTCAGGGGTCAAAACCAATGACCAGACCATGAGATCTCTGGTCAACACATCCATACATAAGACGTCGACCAATAGATTCCCAACCAATCAGGTCTTCATCTGATTTTATGAACGACTTATAGCTATATTTGAATCGATTATTGAATTGAATGACCCCTTGAAGGGGTATATCAAAAACAAATTAATTAATATCTCTTTTCTATGTCCTCAAAGGGTGGAGGGGTTGAGGAGGCGTCTCAACTGTTCTCTGGTGACCACAACAGTGTCATAAGAAAAGGTATTATCAATGGTATGTATTATATTCCTCATGTGTGCCACGAATGGACTCATTGTATGACTTTTGGATTAGGAATAAAGCCTCGAAATAGTGATAATCACAAAGAGATGGTCATTACGGGAGTGACGTCACCGACGGATGTCTTTTGTTCAGTTCCCGGAAGACTATCTCTTCTGAGTTCAACCTCTAAATACAAGGTGACGGTCGGAGAGGTTCAGAGACGACTTTCACCCCCTGAATGTCTCAACGCATCCCTATTAGGAGGTGTTCTTCGCAGGTATTGATCCAAAAATATATTAATTTTTACTCTGAAATCCGATTAGACTTTGATCTCATATCTGATAAATAATTGAATTTTTTATTTAAATTAAAATATTTCTCAAAAATGTTTCAAACATTTGAACAAAAAATTAATGTTTTGTTGATTTAATGGCAAATGAATTGATGGCCAAAAAAGGGGTTAAAACAGAAGTTTAAATGGATTTTGAGTGGTATTCACTATAACAACAAATGTCTGATAAATTGTTTTAAAGTCTTGAGATGTAATTAACGATTTGAGTGAATCTCTTCATATCTGTTCACAATCACTGGTATTCCTCTTGTGAACGCCTGAAGGAAATCACGAATCAAATAACCATTTATTTAATACAATATTTTATTCTTCGTCTGATTCTAACTCTTCGGTTAAAATAGTATTTAAATTAAAGATTATTATCAGTTCTGAACATATTTTTTATGATTTACTGTTCATTTGGAGGAAATGGAGAAATATTTTACAATTAATAATATATTTTATAATTTCAATCAATAATTATTTTTATAATTTATTTTGAAAACATTTAAAAAACAGAATTTGTTTTATTTCTTATTTTATTTTGTTTTTTGAATTTATTGTAATTTTTTCATTTAATTCATATTCAATATATGTTTTAAATGTTATTAATTCAATGATTTGTCAGAATTATTGTCATTAATAATATTTAAATAATTTTTTTGCCACAAAAAAATGTTTACTTAAATATCGATTTATTAGATATAATAATAGTTTTAAATATCATTCAATAATTTAAACGTTTTTTACTTTTTCACAAATATTTCAATGAATTATTTTCTTGTAATGACTTATATTTAATCAATTATTTTATTATAAATGAGTTTATATTTGTTTTTTGTAATCCAGGGCCAAATCGAAGAACGGCGGGCGTTCTCTAAGGGAGAAGTTGGAAAAGATCGGTCTTAACCTACCGGCCGGTCGGCGGAAAGCAGCGAATGTGACGCTATTAACGTCTTTAGTCGAAGGCATGTATTGTTCACTAAATGTTTAGCATTGGTCTAAACCTTGTTATGAATTTCATTATTTATTTTGTTATTAATATTTGAATTAATGTGTGAACAGCGAAGAGAATGAGTAGTGACTGAAACGTCCCTTTTAATAGAGTGCCAAAAAATGCTCAATTGATTGCACTTCAGGTCAACACTACTGGCCTTCGCTCACTATTTCTTGCAAAACCGATCCATAGTTTTATAAATTAAATGCAACCAAAAAAATGAAATGCTTTACAGTTGTGTTAAATCATGGAAAAAAAGCCCTCCCATTAGAGGCCACCCATTCCATAGAAAAGGCATTATTTATTAATTATAATAATATTTAATAAATTAAATACAATTTTTGCTGTCGTTTTGCAGTCATTATTAATACGATATTAACTCTGAATTACTTAATATTGGATTCTTTGAGTGCAATAAATGCCCGAACCATAAGAGCATAAGAGATAATGAACTTTAAATTTTGAGTTAAATATTTCATTATTATTAATATTTCATAAAACTATAGGCGCTGTAATGAAAGCACAGGCATTTATTTTAATTAGCCTTAAATACTGCTTTGACTTAAATTAACTTTTGATGTTTTGATGTTCACCGCATCAGTCCTTATGCTAATCACTGCTATACCTGTGCTAATGCCTGTGCTCTCAATTATTCTGTTTATCGTCTCTTATTTTATACCATTTTATACTTTAATGCTTTAATCAAATACTTTATATTATGTCATGAATTGTACTCTTTATTATCGATGAAGACTTGCATTGAATCGCAATTTCAAACTTCAAATCAAATGTCGAGTGAATTATCGACATTACCATCAGGTTCTTCACTAGTGTTAAGGATTGGTATATATAGTGTAATAACTGAAATAAGACACAAATCGTCTAATTATTAGTCATTCCTTTTAAAGCAAAACGAATCACAAATTCTAGCATAAAGTTAGAGATTTTGAACATTTAAATACTTTTTACATTCAATTACATTGAAATGAAAGTGAAAAATATTTATTAATAAATGAAAATATATTTCAAATATAATATATACCACTTTTGCTGTGATAATAGTCGTCCGACTCTTAGGTGTTGAGATCTTTCCGACTATTACTCTATAGTTTGAATGGAATAATTGATTGCCTTTAAAATAGTTGAAGTGAGAGATCGTTCGCCTCTAAAACAAGAGTGCGATATATTTGATGAAAACAGAGTCATAACCAGTAATATAACCATTGGTTGACTTAAGGAATGCTAATCATACCTGAGCTCCCGTTGCACTTAATTATAGCCATTGATTACAACATATATTAATCTGTTTTTAAAATGCATTTTCAGGCGAAGCAATACATTTAGCCCGAGATTTCGGTTACGTCTGCGAAACGGAATTCCCGGCCCGACAGATATCAGAATATTTGCTCCGAAACCATTCGGATCCGTCGGATATGTATCGGCGCAAAGAATTGGTATTAGCGACGAAGTGAGTAATGGTTTTGTGTTATAATTATTGAGTAATTATTACTGTTTTTGATATTTGTTTTGAAAAACTTTTCATATTTTTGACAACAATTTTCATAACTTGTTTATAATTGCATTTCTTTCACTCAATTCCTGTTTATATCTCTATTCTTCATATCTGATGACAGTCTCACAAACATATAATTCAGATTTTGTCCATAAGTTCTATAAGTTATCATTGAATGCAACCATCGATGCATTGCTTCATCTCATGGCTCATGATTTGAGACATTTCTCTAATACAGGAATCGATTTCATTTAATCGCTCTTTGATTACATAATTATTTTGTTTTATTTATTCATATTTACTATAAGTAAAAAATTATTTTAAAAAGTCTTAAATATTTTATATCAACTTTTAATTCCAAATATTTTATCATTTGAATTATGAGCCAAACACTAATAGACACTTTTTATTCTTTATTTCTTTCCTACCCTTCCTCTAGACGTGAGAAAATTGTTTTTTTGTTTTGTTTTTCTGTGAAATAAAATCGACTCAATTTGTCTGAATTTAGTTTTTATGAGTTTTTCAAATGATTTTTGAGTTTTATTGCTTTGAAATTTAAATCTCTTTTTGAACTTTTATTAAATAATATAAGGATTCGATTGTTTTGTTTGTTTGCAAACAAATATAGCTTTAGATATAGTTTACAACAATTTGAAGGCATTGACAGACTATAGGTGTTGTGGAAGGGGTTTGAAGTTTAGTTCAATTTAAACTTAATGTAAATTCAAATGTTTTTATCGATTATCTGATTTGCGATCAATTATTTTGGATGTACTTAAAGGGGAGGGGTTTTAAAGTATAGATAAGATGACAAATAACCCAATTTTGACGCTTTTTATACAAAATATATATTAAAAGTTGTTTAATGTCTTCTCTTTAGACAAACACTAAAGGAATTCATCGATTTGCTCAATCAGGACCGCTCTCCGCTCTGTAATACTCGGCCCCAAAACATATTAGAGCCAAACATTCAGCGAAATTTGACTCATTTCTCACTGATTACACACGGATTCGGGAGTCCAGCCATTGTGGCGGCGCTCACATCAGTGCAGAACTTCTTGACTGAATCGCTCAAATACCTCGAAAAGCAATTAAGTAGTTACCAAACGGCTACCGGCGCTCATCTGACCAATGCTACGGGTGTTCAGATCGACAGTAAGAAAGAAATCGATTTAGTCAACAAGAAGTAATTTGACGGCTGTGTCCTCCCTGTGCCACCACCGCATCAACACATACGCAATACTGACATAACTGTATTAGAGTTTAAATATTAAAACAAACAAAAAATAAGTGAAAAATGAATTTTGATTTATAGACACAATTTGTCAAATACTTTACTCAAACTGTTTGGCCATAACTTAAAAACATTATTTAAATTATTGTTTATTTGTTTGTAAAACACAACTCGAGTTAAACCAAAGCTTCACTTTTAGCCATAAAAATATGATTTTTTTTCTCTTAATTAATATTATTTTATTATAAGTTTATTTTAAAGACAAAACCTATCCATAAATGAAAGAAAGGAACTGCCCTTTGAGTAGAGGCCAAATATATCATACCTTCGCTGCAATTTTTCGTATTTTATTATCAAAAGTCTTAACCAAAACTATATAAGAAATACATAAAAATCATTCATTTATTAATTATATTATAATTATTATTGATTTAAATGTTTTTGAATTCATGCGATTAATTATATTTTAAGTTAATTTTATTTTTTCGCCCCTTTTTTGTGCGTAAAAATCATTTTAATTGTACAGAAAATTTTTAAAAAACGATAACTTTTATTGATATTTCGGTGCTTCGGATTTCGGTGGAAAAAAACAATTATTTTATTCATTGAATGTCAGATCAAATGAATTTTTAGGGAATCTATTGAATGATTTGTTGATTGAATGTCAGAACAAATTATCTGAAGAGAAGACTGACTTTGAAATCAAGTTTACAATTAATAAAAAGTTAATATAAAATAAAAAGTTGAGAACATTTGGACCAAAATTGTCGAATCAATTGAGGAAAAGGACAGTTATATTAGCACTGAGTTATCAGTAAAATACAGTAATAATAGATTGAATGTTCAAATTGTATGATAAGTATAAAGCAAATCGATATAAAATTCTCATCAAATTCATTAATAATAAGTTTTATCTCATTTTTGTATAAATTAAATGTTCAAAACAAATGGCAATATATTTGTGACTGTTTTTGATGTTTTCCACACATTATTATAAATAATAATTGATTTAAAACACAAATAAAATATTAAAATACATTAATCAGTCGAACAAAACAAAAACTTTTGGGCAAAACCTTAAGACAAACAACAAATACGAAGAGAAAAAGTTATTCAAAAAAAATTTCCAAATTCAAAAAAATCGATTAATTTTGATTGAATTCATTATTATTATTATTATTGTATAAAACGAAATGACATTTGATTTGATTGTCTAAACAGAAGAAAAGCAAACGAAATGATAATTATTATTATATATTATTTTGTTTTCTCGTTGTTCTGTAATATGTTTTGTGAACCCTTTTTAGGAAGCATTTGATTGAATCAATAAAACAACAAATTATTAATCCATTCAATAATAGTAATCGTCTTTTCATTTCTCAATTTGTTTAGAGATTAAAATAAATTATAGTTTCTTCGAAAACAACTAATGTTTTTAATTGATTCCCCTGAAAATTGCAAGAAAAGGGGGTCAAAATCATTATAGAAAGGAATAAATTTGCATTCAATTGACAACAGAATCCAATTATTCAAAACATATGTGAAATAAATTCAATTTTTCAAATAATCAAACCTTCGATCGATTATTATTAATATATTTTTTCTTATCTCTAATTATCTTCTCTTTTGATTTGAATTTTTAATATTCAAAACGTCTCTTATTTTCTATGTATAAGTTGTTCAACAAATTGTTAAATATGACAGATATGTGAACGTGATTTCAATGCCTATAACCTCTTGTGTACGAAAACATCTAATTATCAAAAAGGAGAATAAAATCGTATTTATTGAAGAATAGTATTTTTGAACAAATCCTAAGAAGTTTCAAAAGCGGAAACTTTTTATATAAATGGAGTGAACTTTCAATACATCAAATGATAACATTGCAATTCAAGTGATCCAGTTCCTTTAGGTGATGCAAAGATGTCTTGCCTCCCATTCCTGTCTGGTCTTCACTAATCATACAATAGTAATCATTACAAGAATTTGCATTTTTTGACTTTTAATCAATTATTCTCATCTAAACATACCTGTGCTGTCTCATTGTGCACCTGACTGTGCACCTGATTGTATAACAAATATTCTGTATTTACGGTAATATGATGTGAAAAGGGGTATAAAATGACATGATATTCAATGAAGAATAAATGCA
>JAQIXR010000877.1:0-18210 GCA_034700825.1 Quadroppia sp. Gr-Ori-00064 | reverse complement strand
AGAGAGAGAGAGAGAGAGAGAGAGAGAGAGAGAGAGAGAGAGAGAGAGAGAGAATGTATAGCAAAAAAGGTATATAAAATCGATTGCAATTGTAATGGATTTCAATTCATATGACTGTTTGATATATGCAAACAAAGTGAGAATGACTTTATTTTGTGATTAAATGCAATTATTTTCATAACTTATAAATTCATTAAACAAAATATTTATTTATTTTTGTTGAAAACTTTAATAAATTTTAAAAATCTCAATATTTGAGAGTTTGACCAAAGAATAAGTTTTGATGAAAGAGTCGAGAGATTAGGCTATGAATAGACTGATCGATGAAATGTCTTCCGGGAAGGCGTGAAAATGCATGTCTATTGAGATATCAAACAAATTGCCTTTTCTTGCCATCAAATCAATGTCTGACAGATATTAATGTTTGTCAAACAATTTAATCAAAAATTTTATTTATTTAATAAAACATAAAATTCTTTCATTTATAAAAATTATTATTTAATTCAATATATTATTTCAGTTGAAATTTCAATAACTTTTTCGCAGTTAATCCAAAACTTATATCTCAAACAATATCTGAATTTATATTATTTTCAATTGTATTTATTTCACCAAAAAAGTTGTAAAAAGTAATATTTTTCTCTAAAAAAAGAGACAATTTTCATAAAAATGTATTAAAACTGGACTTTAAGTATAAAAACTGTGAATATATTTAGGAATAAATTTGAAATAATCCGAGAAATGTTAAAACCTTTTTCTGTCATTGAAAATATGTTTTATATTTTTATTCAATTGATTTGCATTGCAATTGAAATTCTAATCATTTTTCAATTTTTGCGCAAAATATTTATATATCATTTTTAAAAATTTATTTCGTATTCATAAGAAAATAATTTATTGTTTGTATAGAAAATTGTTTTCTAGAAATTCAACAAAAATTTTTGTCATAAGTTTTTATCACTTTTTCACAAAATTAATTATTTTTTCTTTCAATAAGTTTTCAAATTTCTAGTCTTTCATACAATTAATTTAATAGCTATTGATAGCTATTCTGAAAATGTTTTACAAAAATATCATTAATTTGCAGAATATTTGGCAAAAAACTCTTCAAAGTATTTTTGTTTGAATCCCAAACACATGGCTTTAGAGAAGAGTTTCTCATTATTTACATAAAAATTCATTCAAATGTCATATAATATGACTTCAAATATTATTTTGAATTACATTCAATATATTCACGTCTTCAAAGAGTGCCGTTATTTTGATATTTATTTTACAATTTTTAATAAATTTTTTATTTCATTATTTTATAGAAAATATATTAAATTATATAAAGAATAGAGAACTGAATGTCAGATTGATTTCAAAGTTTGGTTAAACTCATGGATAAGATTGTGAACGAATTTTATAATAAATTATATTTTCTTCACATCTTTTAGTCTGTTTATTACGTCAACTCATAAACATCACATCCCTGTTCTCACCGTCACATACCGTTCCCAAAGACCCTCTAATATTCTTGTATTCGCTCTTGTCTTTAGTTTAATGTTATATTTTCCTCACATTTAGACAGAGCGTGGAGTTAGGGAAAGGTTGGGCTCAGGAGGTATATAGACAATACCAGTGCTTATATCCTCTGAAAACGACTGTTGTCTCGTGTGTAGACTCAGGGCTCAAATGAGTGATCACTGGAAGAATCATCGGTTGAAATATGAAGCAAAACAACGGATCAACTTGTTATTAGGGGACAGGCATGCGATAGAGAAAGAGGGGAAGAAGTTCGGTGCTGTCATTTGATGGGTATATGTGTTGGCGTCGGAGGAGTCGGGAGTGGAGTAAATATAATATAATACGTGATTTCTATAAATACTATGTATTGGAGACATAAATCCATTCAATCCTTAGCTATAAATTGTATTTTTTGCTCATATTCTGCACATTCACTGTCTATACGATTGAGAAAATATCACATTATAAACAAAAACTTATGTTTTCTATACTTTTCGAGTGAGTTATAAATAATTCTCATTCTCACGGAATTTAATGAAAATCACAAATCAGGGGCACATTTGAGGCCGGAGTTTTTAAACACATATCCAGAATAAATGGACCAAAAAATCATTTATCATATAAACAGATGAGAGAGAGATTTCAGTTAAACACATAGGACTCGGATGTCATTACTCATTGATATTTTGTGCAAACATTTTATAAAATGTATAATACTTTGCCATATATTGTATGAACGAAAAAAATATTAAATTAATTCCTTTGGAATAAATGAGATTTAGTTTTCATATTTCAATAGAAATCTTATTATAAGATATAAATAGGTTTTTATATGACTTCAAATCATATCATTTAATGAGAAAATATTTCTACAAAATTATAGCTCTATTAATGGGAAACGAAATCAAAATATATTTTTATGAAATAATCTGTCAAACAATAGATTTTGCAAAACATTAATAATTTATTTCAATATAAAAATTTCATATAATTTGGTAATAATTTTGACTTATATTACATATTATGACATGAAATACATAATGAAAATTACATCTTATAAATGAAATCTCAAAATAACTAAATATAAAAAATTCCTGTTTTTATATAATTCATTGAATGGAAATTTTTATATAAAAACATGTTTTAATAATTGAATGATTGAATGATTGAACAAATATTTTTGAAGTAATTTTCTCACAAAATATCTGTAATTTTGAAAAATATATTTTTTTAATCAAATCTCAATTAAAAAAATATTATTATAAAAAGTAATTCATTAAAACCTGTTATTTATATTCACTTCAAATTCCAGACAAAAAGTTAACCTAAAAATAAATGGTAGTGTTTTTTGAGAGGACAGTCCGATATGGTATGCGATTATATCCTTAAGTAATTGAAGTAAAACTCTTTGATTCAAAACATTTATAATTTTGTTTTGGCTTTAAATAAAGTAAAATGTGTTAAACAATTGGTTTTTCTTTTGGTTTTTACTTCAATTACTTTAATGTGTTTTTCATTTTCAAAGCAAAACTATTTATAAATACAGACAACGAATAAAAACAATTAATTTGTTATTAAATGTTTGCAAACCATTGATAAGTAAATTGTGAAATAAAGGGTCAATAAAATGAAAAATAACATTACATTTGAATTGCATGTCATTTGTAGCCAATGTTAAGTAATGTTACAATTTTTCAAAACATTTATCCTTTAGTATAAAATTGAAATTTTTTGAGAATAAAGAATATTATATAACATATGAATTGCATTTCAGAGCTCAAAGAGCTCTTTATTTTCATACAAACAATTCTTTTTATATTACTGTATATTATATTTATTGATAGTTTTATTGTAAAAATCTATTATCCGATCGAAAGAATGAAATATTTATATTAGGATTACATTCATTGAACTTTATATAGAGTGCAACCGAATGTCATCCCAATTAAACCCTCAATGAATGGACAAATTTTATAGTATTTCAAAAAAACTTTTTGTCTTTCAAAATAAAATACTTTAAAAAATTAATTTTAAATGCGATAAAAATTCAATTTATTTCTACATTCAATAAAAAAGACTCAATTTATCCAAAAATATCTAATCATTTGAACATAAAGTAAGATATAATTGTTATCAAATATTTTCATAATATATTTTTTGACACAATTTCACGGATAAGAAGAGGAATAAAATGAAATAATTTTTTGTAAACGATTTTTTCATCGAATATATACCAAAAAATTCAATTACAGAGACATTCGGCATATAATGTAATACTAATGAAACGATTGAATGATATAATGGAAAAAAATTTAATCTCTTTTATATGATTTCGTTTCAATAAAAGCAATAATAATAATAAGTCTTATATTAATGCCGAATAAAAAAAGGAAATATTTATGAAAATGTCTTTTATGTATAAATGTTTGATGTGTTGTGTGTTTGGATATGCATTATATGCCATATAAAACAATTTGATTTATCATTTCATTCAAGTGCTCCTCAAAAGCCTTTTCACGGAAAACAAGCCCTAAAGCGAATAATATATACACAACTCATAGACATATATAAGAAGACATTTTCGGCATTAGATTGACGTTTAAGACGTAAAGTAAACGATAGAAGACGTGAAGATATTTATTGAGAGAGAGAGAGAGAGAGAGAGAGAGAGAGAGAGAGAGAGAGAGAGAGAGAGAGAGAATTCGAGATGAGATTATATAAAGAAGAGATCAAATTGATTGCAATGTCTGTGTGTTTTGTCCATACCTTTCCATATTGAAGATGAGTTGAGATGAAGATTATGTGAAATGAATTGAAACCATAACAACATAAGAATATATAACACATTATGTGATTCATAGATAGAAAACATTTATTAATAGCCATTACATTCATTACGGGATTATTGTATTATCAAATATATTATTGTTTTGAAAATTAATTATATTTTTATTCTTTGTCTTTTGTATTTCAAATATAATAACTCAGATTAACCCAGAATTATGTTTACAGATATAACTAATTATAATTTGAATTTACAATTGTTTGCAAATTAAAGACAAGAAAATAAAAGTTAATTCAATTGTAAAGTGATTTTTATAGAGAAAAACGCCTTATTATTACTATTATTAGATTTCAATTTATTTCACAAAATTTAAAATTTATTTTATATTGTAATTCATATTAAAAATAAATACTTAAATAATTTTAAACTCAATTTGTTTTTATATAAAGTAAATGAAGAAAATATAATTAACACTGAATTTAGTGTTTCTAAAGAATAAAATGATACCAGTGCTGATCACGATCACCTTGCTCAAATACTGGAGAAATACCATTAGTTTAGTTATTGAATAATAATTCAAATTAATTAAAAATTGAAAAGAAATTTCATATAAAATATATTCAAAAAGTTTTGAAAATAAATTATAATTAAAATCTTCTGAACTTTTAGGAAATGATAACTAATTACGAGATTTGTATGTCTTGTGGATATAAATGGGTCTGAATTACGACACTTTTGAATAAATTGAATAAAAATAATAATAATAAATAAATTCAAATCACATGAGATTTTGCTATTTTTCAAATGCATTTAATGGTTCCCAAAGTCTCACATAATATCCATTACATTAAAAACAAAATTCATGGCATATATATTCCGGAACATATAGTCTGGAAAACTTTTTCTTTAAATAAGCGTTAAATATATAACAAATAAAAAACTTTTCACTTAATTATATAAACATTTTTAATCAAAAAATATTATAAAACAATACAAATGAAGGAAATTATATAAAAATATTTTATTTTTTGACTGAAATTCAGGAAAATTATTATAAATGAGATAATGAAGTGATTAATCGATACATAATTATAGAGATATTAAAAAATCATAAATTGTTTTCAAGCGAGAAATTGAGTCTATTTTTAGAAATAACTGTTTATTACAAACAAAAGAATAGTTTTTACAAAACATTAGAAAAAAGAGTAATAAGTTCTTCATTAATCAATGGATGACTTACTTGTGGCAACAAATTCTTAATTATATTTAAGATATTTTTTAAAAAAAATAATTCAATGAATTGGTTGTAAACAAAAATATATATCAATTGTATTGACTGAAGAGCACAGTTAGGCGGAGGTGAACACAGAGATTGTTAGCTAAAACCCCTCTTATTATTATTTATGACCAAAAAAACTATTGAAACATCAGAACAAGTTTTGGCGAATAGGAAGCCCTTAAGGCATGAAATACAGAAATAGCACTACTTTTTAATGGTCAGACTCTCACGCATTGCCATTGCTCTCTCTCTCTCTCTCTCTCTCTCTCTCTCTCTCTCTCTCTCTCTCTCTCTCTCCTACCTGTGCCTCGTGCCTCCCATCACTCGAGCACAGGCACAAACATACAATATTACCCTTTATTCTATATACGGTATTTCCTCATAATCTTCGCCATAAGAGCCGGTTCTTACGTTCTTGAACTCAGACCCAAATGCTATTCAGTTCCTCATTCACTGGAATCTCTGTCGGCTCTTACATAACAAAATGCACCGTCAGTTTACTCAGACCTAACAGTGTATACAATAAATACGAAAAACAATATATATCTAACGTTAGGTGTGTTTTGAGTCCGGTTTTTGAGACTCATCTGAAACTCGCTTTTTGTATATATTTTTTCGTCATTTCATAGGAAATGAATGAAAACACAAAACAAAAAACATTTGAATAAAAAAAACTCTTTCTATCGACAAAAAAAAACTGATAACACATTAGAGTTCAATGAATTTGAATACTTTTTAATAACAATAAGTATTTTCATTATATAATCACAAGTTTTTTTGATGAGGATTTAAGACAAAAACACTGTTCATCTCATAATCACATTATCTATTAATCAAAATTTCATTCAAATCTAAAATTAGATAAAAAAATATTTTTATTTAAATAATCGGTTTATAATAAAAGAGTAAAAAACACGGAAAGAGAGGCAAAAGAAGCAAAAAAAAAAGTGTAGTTTTTGTTATTATTATTAGACATCGATTATAATTCTGACATCAATTTAAACAAATTGTACACAACTTTTCAATACAAAGTTAGTTATATTTAAAGCCAAAGCTATAATAAAATGATTTTGATTTTGACCTCTTTTAGAGACACGTATTTTTACACCAGAAAGAGGTCTTTGAATCAAAGTCTCAAATATTTCTGAAGAGTTTATTTCTGAAGTAATGCCAAAAGAGATCTAATATTATTTGGTCAATGAATTGATAATTTTCAACAGTTTTTATATATTTATATTTATTATAAAAATTTATTTCATATATAAATATAAAGTCAATGTTTGGGGAATTTTTTCATAACAACACATGACTTATACAAGCGATCTATCGGTGCCTCTCATAACAAAAGCCCATTTCATAAACAATTTTTTTATTGTAAATAATGAAAATATATTTTTAAAAACTTATTATCACATCCTTTATATGAAAGACGTTAACAAACTTTCATTTTTTAGACCAAATATAATATAATATAATAGATATGATTCATATGAAGGCATTTGACCTCAAAATGTAAAGAAATTATTCAAAAATAGATCTGTTTTTCAATATCTGATTCGTAATGTATTTTACTCTTTGCTTTCACACCAGTATTATAACAGGTGTCAAAAAACTCACTTTTAATAACGGTATAAATGAATTAGATTTGAGAGAGAGAGAGAGAGAGAGAGAGAGAGAGAGAGAGAGAGAGAGAGAGAGAGAGAGATTTTGATATTAAAAATCATTTCTTAACTTATTATTAGATTTCATTTGATAAATAATTTTTAAAATATTGTCTTTAAATACATTTTTTTGTTGAAATTTGTTTGAATTGAGTTTCAAAACATAAATATCTAATAGTATGCAAAAAAAATTATATTTTATTTTCATCTGAATAACTGTTAACCGAATTTCTAAAAATATTTCACATATTAAAAGTGGTATTGGTTTTGATGTGTGATTCAAGTCTTCAAAATGTTTTCATAAATAAATTATTCTAAAAATAAAAATTTAGTTTAAAATAAAGAAAAAATTATTTTAGAAATAAAATTCAATCCTTATTTAAATTTTTTTCTATGTATAAAATGTTTTAAAACTTATAATATATTAATAAAATCATTTGATTTTGAATTTTATTGAATATCTCCTATTCATCAAAACGACAGCAAAAATATATTCAAATCATTTGATAATTTATTTAAGTTTTACAGAAATTTCAAATCACTTCAAATTGACTCCAAATCAAGTGGAGGTCATAAGAAATAGACATTATATTTGAATAGACTTTTAGTGAAGTTTAAGTGAAAATTCAAG
Source organism: Quadroppia sp. Gr-Ori-00064 (assembly GCA_034700825.1). Classification (NCBI taxonomy): domain Eukaryota; kingdom Metazoa; phylum Arthropoda; class Arachnida; order Sarcoptiformes; family Quadroppiidae; genus Quadroppia; species Quadroppia sp. Gr-Ori-00064. Next base: position 10,345 of record JAQIXR010000877.1, on the reverse strand, counting down.
TGAATAATAATGTGTAGAAATGATTGAAAGAGATGTGGATTCAAAGGCAAGAGTAGGTCTAATCTCGAGCTCAAGAACTTATTTTCGGGACTTATATTCAGGTAATCTTTAATTCAAAACTAAGGGGAATTCAGACGACATATAAAAGTGAGATTTGAAATGAAAATAGAAGTGAATTGAAAATAAAAGTTTGAAAATACTCTTTAACTGTTGAGGGTATTTTTGACTCAACACATGGGAGGGGGAGGGAGAGAGAGTGAGAGCAAGTCTTGAACAAATAAACAGTAAAGAGTGAGAGAAATAATTTTGAAAATCAAGTCAACTCTAAAGTTATAATACTTTGAGATTAAATCGAAAACACATTCAGAAACAGAGGTAAAAAAAAGTCTGTTTTTGTCTTCAAATGCGACAAAAATGTCAAAAACAGTCTCAAAAAGGGATTCATTTTCCACACAAAACACATAATAAGCGAATTATTTTTGTCAAAGATTACGACAAAACTATTTGAGATCTTTAGTTAAGACAAAAGTAACAAAAAATTGTCAAAAAGTTATAGAAATATATCATTAAATTTTTGACATAAAAAATTGTTTTAAAATAATTTTTCTTATATTCTAACAAAAAGTTTTAATTCAATACATTTGAGACATTTAATACAAATTGTTTTTCACTATAATTTGCGATTTCAACAAAATTTGCAAAACATTTCAAAATACACCCTTAAATGCATATAAATAAAACAGATTTCAATAAAGATTTGTTTTTGTTGAGAACTGTTGTTATTCTCAAAAATATTTTGATAAATAATTATAAGATTAAAGTCTACTAAAAAATATTGTTTTCAATGTTATGAAACATTGCATGAAATACAGTATAATATGAATACTTTGTGATCCGAAACGGGTTTATATAAATAGGAAATGATTTTTTCGATTCACATAAATAATAACACAATTTGTTTATCATTTTATATAACATGAGAAAAAACTTACCAATGATTGCATGAATGATGAAAACAAAGTTTTGAAACAAATCCACAAAAAAACAGCACTTAATATAATAGTTATTTTAATCAATCAAATGATTTCTTCAATAAGAGAGCAAAATATCATTTGATTATTGTTTTACAGAAATAATATTCACGTTTTGATTGAGTTTTTTCAAATGAAAAAGTTTTTTACTCAACAAAAGTTTTCTTCGAAACAAAGTATAGTTATTCTGACGAATGTATCGTAACATCAATTGTGTTGTCAATGATTTCGTACAAAAATCGTTTCATTCAATAATATGACTAATAATAAAATTTGTTGATTAAGTGAATTATAAATTATTTTCAATAATCATAAACAGATAAATCGCACGTCTATTATATACGCATAGAGTGATAGCACAGGCATAAAGTGCTTGTGTATTGCAATGCAGGCAATGGTTGTGTATGGCTTGAGATCACTCACACCAAATAACACCAACACTGGTATAACAACATCGAGAGCACAGGCAGTCGAACTCAACTGTTTTTCTGGTTCAGCCTATGTCTAGTGAGCAAACTCTGCACCGAAACCTCTCTGTGCTCTCAGTCTATGACTTCTAAATCAAACATACGATATAAACATAAATGTATTGTTTATAATATGAACCGTTCGTACAGAATGTCAGTCAAAAAGACATTCATTTTTCAATGTCATTATCTCTTCTGTCCCTCTATGGGTGGGTTATATTAAAGTGCAACACATCTCTCCCCTTATGTCAGGGGCTATTTTTACACACAAAACCTATCTAAAGACACACACGTGTTGAATATATGCCAGTGTTTTGTCTCATATATTGAGGAAAATTCCCAATTGATTATTGGCACAAATTGATCAGAGTCATTCAATGGTCGACTTGGGTGTGCATTACAACCCATGGTTCCACTCATTAGATTCCTAAGGAACAGGCGTTATATGGCATCTCATGTGTGAATAGCGTTCAAAAGCTATTGTTCGCTCAAAAGTGAAGAAAATTATTGTTTTTTGAATAATTTTCGCATAAATAAAGACATAAATAAAAAGTGAAATAAACTTATATTTTGACAACAATTTTAATATAAGTTTAAATCAAAACTAATATTTCATTGTTTTTCAGCCGAAAGGGAATCAAAATTTTTGTTTAGTTTCTCTAAAATGAAACAGAATTTAATAGAAGAAATGATTTGAAAATAATGAAAAATCAGAGATTTTTAAGAAAAAAATTTAATAAATGAATTGAAGTATGAATTGAAATATTGACCAAAAAATACAACACTTCAAAAGTTGTTTGAATTGTAGAAGTTTTTGTTCAATATTTTTGTCACTTTTTTATTTTCAATCACTTTTATAATGTCTAAAATTATATTGAACTTTGATTTTGTCAAAGAAACAAATATCGAAACTTTTACTGTTCAACAAATATACACATTTTTACTGTTTAAGTGCACCTGATGTTTGTGTTCAGTCATTTGCACACAAAATGTATATTAGTTTTATGTCCCCAAATGTTGGGCCAAACATTTTTAGGTCCGAAAAGCATTTTATTACTCAAACAAATGTTTTTCGTTTTGTATTAAAAACAGTGAATAAAATAGAAAAATAATTCTCAAAAATACTCTTAAAAAACATAAATAACTATAACTTCTTCTCATCTTTCAATTCATGTAAACTTTTGGCCGAAAAGAAATGCAGTTTTTAGTTAGGAATATATATCATATACAGAATATAAACAGGAAATATCAGCCCCGGTATGCAATGGATCAAAAAGTAAAAATATTTTAAACAAATTCTTGTGTGTATTAGTATTACATAAATTTAATATATTTTATCTCTTAATACAATTCAATAATTGATTGACACATGAAATGTGAAAACAATTGTTTGTTATATCAAAAAATAATAAAACAATTTTTTACATCAAATCAAACATTAGTTTTTATATTAATTTCTAAATATAATTATTATATAATTATTTTTATGTATTTATAGACAAATGTAATGACTCGCAGAATATGTTGTTGTCGTTTAGTTGTTATTATTCAACAGAAATATTTTTTTTGATTATATTTATTATAAACGAAAATATTTATGATTTGAATTCATTTATCAATTAATCCCAAAAATATCAATAATAAAGTGATTACTTCTGAAGTGAACATTTGTTTTGCAAAAGATTACTCAAACTAAGAAATAATATTATTTTCACAGATATTAATATAAATTATATTTAGTTTTTGTTATCAAATTATGATTAGTTGATAGGAAGGGATGTCTTGTTTTGAGCGATAAAGCGAAAAATGTTTACATTTATAACATATCGTTCGATGTATTCAATTGTAAAGATATTATCAAAATTATGGTTCAATTTATGGTTACCTCAACAAAGAAATGTAATTTACTTTTTATATAAACTTTTGGTCTATTAAATAGACTCTATTTATATAAAAATTCTCAAATTACAAAAAATTACAAAAAATTGTTTTTGAAAAATAAGTTTAAAATCTAATGATTACATTATTTTAAGAAAATATGAAAAATATGTTTTTAATCACAATTTAAGAATTTTTTTTCATGTATTTATTTATAAATTTGATCTAAATTTATGGCATTTATTGCAATCATTTTGATATCAATTACTATATCTTAGGAATGACCCGGACTTTGGATATATAAAGATATGTCATTTAATAGTTTTGTAGTTTTTTTGTTCAATTTTATAAATAATTAGTTTTTAAGTTTAATATTGAGTTTGTTTTATCTCAATAAACAAAATCATATTCAAATTGAATTTCAATTTCCTATAAAATCTGATATTAAATATCAAAATATTTCAACAAATATTTGGTTTTATTGATAGAAAAGAAAAAATATTTCCATAACAAAAATGATAAAAAAAATAGATTAAAATTATTTTTAATTTATATTAAAACGAATTATAATTTTTTTAAATTAAAGACATTTGAGTTTAATTAAAATTAACTATTTTTGGTCTAAATATAGTCACGAATTTTATTACTAAAAAAGTCTTTCAAATATTTAATGTATTTTTTTCTCATAAATTTTTATTAAATGTCTCAAAAAAATCTCTTCACACAAATACCCCTTAAAAGCCATACCAAATGTCTATTAAAGTAATTATTACTTTTATTGACAAAAAATAACACAAGATATGAATTATTATGCATTATATCACAAACTAATAATAAATAGTTTTCATCTGTTTTACGACAAACAAAATATAATAAAAAATAATAGCGAATAAAACAAAAGAAAATTACATTTAATTATAATTAATAACATTATTATCATATGTTTTCATATGTTTTCAGTCTTTCAATGCAAATACAATTTATTTTTTTTGTGTGCAATAAAAATGATATATATTTTTAGATAATAACAAATAATTCCACAAAAGCTAATAAAATAAGGAATACAATATTGATATCAATGATCTAGGTTCGTTCAATGTTGAGTCCAACAACAATGCACAAGTCATACTAAGTGCCCGATATTGTAGAGCACCGTACGGTTATGGGCCATAACTTTGCTGCACAAACACATTGTTAGACAACAATTTCATATGCATTGAATTGAATGACGATTTGAGACAAACATTTGATAACAACAAAATGCTGTTAAACTCAGCGTATCGTCAATTGCAAGAGTGAAATGCACTGCAGAAGACCTTGGATCAGATCATTCACAGTAACAGTGAAGTGACTTTTCATTTTGATTCCCCTTCTCTTTCCATATACTTGTGCTGGTGTTGTGGTGTTGAGGAGACAGTCATGACTTCACTTCACTTCAATCATTGTTTTTTAACTTTCATTTCTCTCTATTTTTTTGAAAATAAACGAAATTATTTTCACTCTTCACTTGTCTCTCACTTTAGTTTGAATTGTTTTAAATAATTATATTTTTAATGAAATTCAACAATAAATATATATTTGTGTTTAAACTGAGACTGTATTACATATTATGAGGAAATTATATCATATAACAGATAATGACTATTAAATTATATCTCTTAATAGCTTTCAATATATCTTTTGAAAACAAAGTTATTTTTCTTCAATGAATTGTTTTTAATCATATTTTTAGATATAATAAAAAGTGAAATTTTTTTCTTAAGACTAATTATAACTTTTATTTCAATGACTTAATTGAAATTCAATATAAAATAATATTTTTTTGTGTTTTTATTTAAAATTAATATTTATATAACGTCTGAAAACGAAATCTTTTATTGAAAACCATTAGTAATAGTAATGATTAACTAATTATGAATTTTATTTTACACATGAATTATCAGATCGTTTGGAAAATATGGTAAATTTTGGACAAAAAGTCTGTTTAATAAAGTCTACAAAATATATTGAGTCTAAAAGTGGACGAATTCAATGAGAACAATGTCATTGGAAAGGGAGACAACTGTGTGATCACTGGCCATATCGGACATAATAATAACATAATTTTGATTGATATTTAATATTCTTTAGTCTTTAAGGTCTCGAATAAATTGGCCTAAAATTTATAAAATTTGAATATTTGATAGATTTTTGACTAAATTTAGACGTTTTTGAACTCAAAAGCACTGGTAATATAACTATATTATAATGAGTTTCGGAAATGTATTGCAAAACCTATTATTAGTGTATTATATTTTAGTCCAAATAACACCTAAATTATTCATCAACTTTACCCTTAAAGTCGAAATACAATAGAAATATAAATATTATATAATAACACACTCACTCAAAATGGGCTATACCTTATCTACCCTACCCTACCCGTCCTTTGATATGAGAATCTTAGACAAAAATCTCAAAAATATTATATTTTTGTAAAATTATTTCGTGAATAAAATTCAAATTTAATAACTCTTGAATGATGATAACCCTTAAATGATAACCAAGGAAAAATCTTACGATAACCTTGAACATAGCGCTTGCTTGAAGAATAAGTACTTCAATTAAGTGTCAAATTTTGAGTAAAAAGGATTTGAGAGAAAAGACAAACGAATTAAAAAAATGTTTTTATAATGCAATGAAAATCACTCAAAAATGACAAAAACCTCATATGAAAATCACAGGAAAGTGAGATCATATGACAGAGACATTGATTTATTGCTATCTTTTAGAACAAAAAATTGATTGAATGTATGAATGCGTTAACACTTTATGCCATAAAGTTTATGGACTTATAATTACAACTTTTAATGCATTTTTCAAGTTTTCTATGAATTCAATAAAAAAGAAATTAATGCGAAATCACTTTTTCTATATAAAAATATTTATGATTTAATGCTATTATAAAAAGACAGTCAAAAATGTTTTCATTGAAAAAATGATTTTTATATTTAAAACATTTGTTTTGAATATATTTTCAAAACTAATATTCAATTCATTTTTCATTACATTATTTCATGTTTTCATTATTGAAATCTGATCTCAAAAAAGGATTTTTATATTTAATCAATAATTTTATTATTTCTTATATTATATCACTTCAAATGAGATGACAATTATTAATCATTAACGAAAAAAAACTTTTTCTAATCATTAAAAGCGCCAAAAACTGAGAGTTTAATGATCTCATCAATTATTAAGGCTCTCTCTCTCTCTCTCTCTCTCTCTCTCTCTCTCTCTCTCTCTCTCTCTCTCTATCTCTCTCCTCTATTTGATTTTGACTTTAATGAAAGAAAATTTTTTATTTTTAATAATTAATTTGTTCCCAAAAAACACTCTTTCATTGAAACTGCGATTAAGTCTATATTTTGACTCATATTCTTGTAATTATCGGATGAAAAGACACATAAAGTCATTGATTTGGAGTGAAATTCATGTCAAGAGAACTAATGGTTTAATAAATTTTGTTTTTGTTTTATTTCATTTTTATAATAGTTTTCGATATTATTCTCGATAAAAATTTTCTAAATAAAACTCATCATTAATAATATGAACACAGATACAATGACCAGGCACGTATGACCAAGCTAATCCTATGACCAATTGATTTAAAACATGATTTACATGTTTGGCTATAACTCACTATTGCATGACTCGACTGTCTGTCGGTTTATGACTTGTGAAGAACTGAATTAATGTCTGAAAAAAGTGTAAAAAATGGTTTATGTTATTTAAAGTCAGGTTTTGTTCAAAAGGCGAAAGAAAAACCATTTCATATATCATTACATATGAGTGAAAGCAACAAAAAAAAGAAAAGATTTCATCGAAAAAATGAAAATCATTTCCTTTTAATAATTTAGTTAAAAATTCAAACAATTTTCAATTTAATTAAATATTTTGAAAAATTCAAATATTTTTAATAATATAAAAGTGTTTAAAATATTTCTATATTTTATATCAAATGCTTAACATTTGATTCAATTATTAAGTCTTTTATATTTTTATTAAAAGACTTCTTATATTAATTAATTGAAGGAAAGGTAGCAAACTATAGACCGGCTTATTTCGAGCACATATTTCATATGATAAAAATTGATAGAAAGGGTCAAATGAAAGGAAATTCATTGGCTTTCGATTTGATAACTAATATAACGATTAATTATTTATCAGGTCTTTAGTGATCAGAAAATAATATTTATTTTACTTTCATTTAATTCGAGACTCAATGAGAAAATGGCAAACCTTTGGCTGAAAAGCAAAGAATCGATCACTTATTTGGATGTTGTTGTGAGGAAAGGGAGGAAAAGGCAGAGAACATATTGAAGATTACGGATGAAGGAGTAAAGTGAAAATGATTGGGGTCTGAAATGGTATGAAATTGGATAAACTTTTTTCTCATTCATTCATTTTTATAGCCTATCTATCAGTCTTTCATTGAATAATGTTTGCAATTGTCGATAATATCCAATATATTGCTTTTGATTGATGTTTGGCAACAAATATCTTCAGTGTATTATGAATGTAATCTTCAATAAACATCAGGGGTTTCGTTAAAAAAGTCCCTTTCGAAGGGAATGCCTATTACTTGCACGAATATATGGGACAAATCTTGAGAATATTCACACAGTATTTATTTGATATTTTTCAAACCCCTTAACTTTGTCCCCCTTTCGCAAATCGATTGTTAAAGGTATACAACCTCTGAATATGACTACAACTGCTTATATTATATGCATTTAAAGCGACGAAAAACAAGCAAATGATTCGTCAAAATCTTTTTATTTCATTTAATAGTGAATGAAATTAAATAAATAGAAATAAATAGCAAATGCTTTGAATGAGAAGTCAATAAACACTGAACTGAAGTCAATAAACCTATCATTGTTTTCGTTACATTAATATCGATTCAATGAAATTGTGATTAAATTAATTGAAGATATTTATTAAATTAATGAGATTTTCAACCAATAAAAACATAGATCAGGGGGTGAGGGGTTGAAGGGTTTTATTTGATGAATGGCTAATTCGGGTCAGTTTTTATATACTATACACAAAGTTATAATTATTAGTCTATGAACAAAAACAACAGATTTTTGCGATTAATTAATGGCTTTAATTTCGTGTTTGAAACCCCTAATGCATACCCCCTGATAGACCATCACATATACAATGTATTGATTGAAAGTCGAATTTAATTATTATATCTTTTATTGTTTTTCTGAGAAATAAAATATATTTATATTTATTCATTCATTAAAAATCCATTAAATCTAAGAAATATTTTAATAAATTAATATAAAAAACAATATTTGAGTCAATTATTTCGTGACTTTTGATTCAAAAATTTATTTAATGGACAATTATTTGCTTCAAATTGAAAAAATTGAAGAAATATATTCATTTGGAAATTAAGAAAATGATGAAAAATGTTGTTTTTTATGTGAAAATCTTTAACAATTCTCATGTCGTTATACAATAGGACAAAAAATTATGAAAAATTTATATAATTTAAAAATTATTTTTATGATATTTATTACAGAATATGAAATGTTTGAGAAATAAAATACTAATAATAAGTTATTATAAATTATATACAATTTCACAAACATTTCATAACAAGTATAGAGTGTGTAATGATATCAATATTGATATCAATATAAAACTAATGATTAAGCCCTTAATAATGGGAAATGTATTTTTACGTCTCAGAGACGTAAGAATAATGTTTCAATTGATTCAATATATTGTAAATGATGTTTGATTTCCTGACGTTAATGACCTTTCCCTTTGAGAAGTTAACTAACTATAAAGAAAAACAATAATGACTTATGAAATTCATTCACTTCTTTCATGCCTTTCAACAGAGGTATAGAAAAAATATATTTCACTTTTTCTCTACTGTTTTTCGTAATGACTTATTGTGAAACAAAAGTGTAAAATACAATACAAATACTCATTATTTCTCTCTGGTATTTAATGTTTGAGAGATCGATAAAATTAGTGAACAGTGTTTAAGGCGAATGTTTTCAATTCCCCCCTTAGAAGCAAAGTCACATTCATTAACACATTGAAGCGAATAAACAATAGATGTATTGCATAGCCTTTGGACTAATTTAGGGCTAATTTTGCAATGAATTCAAAGCAATAATATTTTTGATTTCATTACAGATTGTTTGCATTTTGTGTTTTGATATAAAAACTGCATTTTTGTCAAAATCACAATGAATTTGAAAAACAAAACAAAACTATTTCTCAAATAATGTTATCTTAAAATTGTTTTCATTCTTTGATTTTCACTCTCTTTCGCAAACTTAACATTATTTTTGATAAACAAATCATTGTTTTATTTACAGATATTATAACATTATTTCGCAATACAATAAAAACTGAATTATGTTTTGTTTTTTGTTCTCAATTTTTATTTTGATTATAGACCTCTTTATCTAAAATTTAAGGCAAGAAAAATCTAAACCCTTTTTGAAAATTTCAAATTCAAAAGAAATTCATATCTAAAATGAATTTCATATTTAAAGCGAAATTTATATTTAAGGAAAAATTCATATTTAAAGTGAAATTCATATTTAAAGCGAATTTTAAATAATTTTGTTTTAACCATAAATTGAATGCAAATCAACACAAAGGAATGAGAACCAAACTTTTGATTTAAAAATATTATAATTAATTGAATATCACTTCAATTATATGTACTTTAAATAAATATTTTAATTCCATTGAAAGTCATGTCAAACAACTTTTTGTTCATAAAAATGTTTATATTTTTTGAATTTATACAACAATTACATGAAATACAAATTATATAACATTTTAAAATAGATTATTAAAAACAGATTAATGTCATGATTAAGGAAAATAATATCATTTGATTTTTTTATTATAAACATTTTTTATATATATATATTATATTTTGTG
>JAQIXR010000876.1:0-18220 GCA_034700825.1 Quadroppia sp. Gr-Ori-00064 | reverse complement strand
GAGAGAGAGAGAGAGAGAGAGAGAGAGAGAGAGAGATTTCTAGCGCAGACATGTCAAGCACTTGCATTAGCGACAGCTTATATAGATTTTATGAATGTGTGAGCACAGGGAGAACAGGGAGATTCAAATGTAATTAACTATTAGATATCACTAATTAAAATATAGGTAACTCTTTCTTCTACCGGTGCTCTCATTCTGTGGAAAGCAAATCAAATGAGTAAAAAATGTTTCAATTTATACAATTTTAATACATTTGATGTAATATTAATAATATATTAAATGACAAAATATAATAGAAAAGTCAAAACGAAAGAGACGTTTAAAGCACTGGGAATATAATAATCAATCAAATGCTGTATATATTGAGCACACAATGACTTTATAGCACGCATTTCAGTGGCTCTCGTTTTGCACCATTGGATCACTGCTGAGCGCCTGTACATTCAATTTAGCTCTTATTTGAATTGTGTTTATAAATATATTGATCATTATTAGCGATATGAGAGCTGAAAGAGCCGTTACTGCCGGTGCTGAGCACTGTATGTATATTAGAAAGTGTATGTCTGTTTGTTTTATTTCATTAGATCTGTATTTGATTGGACCCGAAGGAGCCCAACAGACACAGACACACGACATGTATGTTGAGAATAATTGTGCAATTGTTGTAATTGATCTGATAATGGGCGCAGTCATGCAATGCCAGTCCAACTCAGTCCGATTCGTACACAATTGAGTTAGCACTCAATCCACTTATAGTCCATTCATTCACACAATAACAGAATATATTATATTATATTAAAAGTCGAATAAATTTTTGAATAAATTAATTGAATTATTTTTATTGAATTTCAATTCTGATAGCGTTTACAGAAGTCAGGGATTCTGTAATCAAATGATTTATTTACAATTCTAACGACAGATCAATGTTTGGGAAGCCTTTAAAGACGGACTGCATTACTAGAGGTGGCCATTGAGGGTCTGACACTCAACAGAGGTGTCGGCGTCCGAATCATTTGATTCATTTCACTTGAATGTTGGCCAAAGGCTGTGATGGCAGCCAAGGTGGCCACGGATGAGGAGGAATAGGTAGGTAATGATGAGAACGAAGAGGACACCGGCATAAAAGGATTGTGACCTAAGCCTTGAGAGCTATGGTGAAGGCCTACTGGGAAGCCGGCAATGCCCATGGCTTGAGGTAAAAGGGGTCGGTATGCCATTCGCATCTTCTCGAGCTCTGCCTCTTTTAGTCTCTTTTCTTTTGCTCTTCGATTCTGTTCATCGTTTAAAATGCATTTCAATATATTTGCAAAATTGGGACAAATTATGATTTGCTTTACAGACCTGAAACCAAATCTTGACCTGAGTTTCGGTTAAGTTTAGTGAACTGAAAGCGAAAGCATTTGTGAATAAAAATGTTTTTCTGAAATTGTTTTATGTCTTAAAACAATATTCTATCGATTCTTATAAAAACTTTGCATTCATTTCACTTTCAATTGATTTTAAATTAATAGAAACTTTCAAATTGTATTAAAATTGAATGATCAAGTACAATCAACTACAACATTCTGTCCATAATTTAAGGACAGGTATGTTTCAGACTCGCGTCAACTGATTTGTTCAATAATTTAAGAAAACATTTCTATAATTACTTTTAAACATAAAATAAGTTTATTTCAAAACTAGTATTGCATTAAAAGTAAGTGTTTTGAGGCCTTGTATTCAGAGATTCATTTGTATTCAGACCTGATTTATGAGAACATTTTGAAACTTTTGTTTGTATTTGAAATCTCATTATAATTGTATTAAATGACTGAAAATGTGGACTAATTTAGTATAATATCTGTAAACAACACAAACCTCGAGAACTCCGCCCTTTCGGCGATCGACAGATACTGTTTGGATCGGAACTTCCTCTCGAGTGCCAGAAGTTGTTGTGTTGTGAACGGCGTTCGAGGCTTTCGGTTAGACTTATGTTTTCTCAATTGACACTTCATTGTCGGCAACTTTGGGGGTTCGAGCAGTTCTGGACAGTCGTCAAAGCAAACGTCAATCAATATGTCCTTAAATACAATCTCATCGACACTTACTTTGTATGCCATCTCTGATGAACGGGTTTGGAGTCGATCCGAACCACTGGTAATGAGCTCCTGTCAAATGTGCCGCTTCATATGGACTCATTGGCATCCGATGGGCTGATAGACTATATTTAGCGTCGGGTGATTCGGATGATGGATATGAAATGGATGAGGACTTGGCGTTTTGGTCTGTGCTCTGTTTGGCTTTATTTGGTTGATTATTGCCTCCCAATAACCGACTTATACTAAACGACAGTTTCGACGACTGACCACAATTTAGGGAACCGTTTTGATGCATAGTTTCCCCTTTTGAAGGCTGAGACACATCCTCGTCGTCATCGTTAATGTCAACACAGGGATCAGAATCAACAGAATCGGACGATTCCGAGCGAAACATTGAATCCGAGTAATCGTTTTTCACCATTTAATACAAAACTGTTTTAAAACTTAAAATTCAAATCGAAATCACTTTTAATGACTAAAATATAACAGAAATCATTGAATGAGTAAATAAACTGAATTTGAGATCACTTTCAATGAAACAAAATTTATTTGCGAAACAACTTCTAAACAAACAATTGTTGTGTCAGTCGTGAAGATAGCACTCAATAGTCGATCGCATCTCAATTGAGTATATCTTAATCCTTAGTCGCGAAACAATTCCGAAAGACTGACCAAAAATAGTCAGCTTTAAGACACCCTTTTAGGTTGTGGCCAATTGTATATCTATCAGTGAATACAAGCGTTTCTTCTAAAGCAAAGTTCTTTGCTATCAATTGCATGACGTGAGCCGAATAGGGTGTCACCCAATCCAACCTCATTGGCTGCTCAGCTCTAAGGGGGAAACGCATACGGATTTCAATCACAGTCTATAACACACTTTCCATTCACTTATCAAACATTATTTAACACATTTTAATACATATATTATATTCTAAATTAGTTTTAATTTAATTTATATACAATAACCACATTTGTTGAGTGCACACACACTCCCAGTGCTCACACTCCGCACAACAGCAATGAATTGAATTCAATTAATGATTTTCTCGACTAATCCTATCTTGTGGTCAATAATTAAGATCATAATTAAGGAGTCCTTTTGGGACCATTTGCACCTAATGATGGAAACCGCGCCCAAAGACCCAAAGACTAATCAATTAATACTTTTGTCTTAAAACTAAAAGTTTTCGCAGAATATAAGCAAAGTATACACTAAAAGAAAAGTGCAAAAACTGCTCTTTCGGTCGTTCCGAAGGGAATAACAAGTCTATAAATAAGAGAATAGCAAACCCTTGAGGGCTAACAGTGCCAACAGTGCTAACAAATGCCTTTCAATTATATTTCTTATTGAGTTTGAATTTGTTTTTTATGCAATTTTTAAAACAAAATTTGAATAACAAATAAAAACCGAAGACTTTATCGGAACTAATAATGATAATGAATTTCAGACTAATTGCTTAATTCATACATTTATTACTGCAATAACTAATTATATGCCGTTTTCACTGTAATTAACATTTATCTCAACTTTCGTTCAATTTTTTTGCCAGTCATTAGAGCTCTTAATCTGATATGAAATTTCAAATGTGATATAATGTGATAATTAAAGAATGCCTTAAGTATTGAAAGGTTGACAAAATGTGCGGCAAATCTGTTAATACGTTATTTGAAAAAACAAACTCAAAAACAATAAATCATTTGTTCATAAAATGTTAATTAATTTTCTTACATAATTGAAAAATTCGTTGATTTTTATTGCATTAAAAAATCAATTTTCAATATATTATTTTATTTCTTAAAGTTTTTGACACTTTTTTTCTTACTTTAACATTGATTTAAAGCTAATTGTATTTTAATGTTTTAATGACATATATTTGAAAATTTCTTCAATGAATTCTAGACTTAATTAATTCACAAACATTGCAGGCATTTAGAAATGAGTTTCAATTCACAGAACTTGTTATTTAAGGCCATATTTATGGATAATTATAACGAAAAAGTAAACACAAGTCATATTGATTGCTAACTACAGGTAAGTATGAAAATAGTGGTGAATAGTGTGTATGTGTTTTGCCATTAGTATAACACAAACTGACAAATCGTGAGAGTATTCCTGAATTACTCTTTACTAATGCATTATTCCTAATATAATGATCGATAGCGAGGAACGTAAGCCCAACCCATTTGCCAATTATTAGACATTTCTCAAAACAAAACTACAAAACGTTTACAAAGATTATTGAAAAACTCAACAAAATATTCATTCATTCCATGGGCTTAGAGTTGATTGGAGTCAAAGATATGATTATTGATTATATATTTTTTGCTTAATTACTGAAAGAGTTGAGTATTTCTTATCGTTTTATGAAATTTAAAAGCAATTAATATTTCATTTTATGCAATATTTTTGCGTCAATTCTTTGCCGCAAAAATATTTTCCTTTTTATTAAAAGCACTTTAAAGTGAACCGAAAAGTATCGATAAGTTGAGGCAAAGTCTGAATTGAAAAATGAAAATCAATTAAAAACTGATCCCGTATTCAGAGATTTGGGAACCGCTGAATCGATTTTCTGGAAATCCATGCGTGTCTTCAAAACTATAATCTCATTTAAATTAATTCTTTACTTAAATATTGTTTATTCCACACGTGTTTTGCTTTACATTTGCGGCAAATTTATTGAATGGACGGGTGGTCCGCATCGGTAGGCGAAGCATTGGATCGGGTGGTATTGTCTCGTTTAATCTCAATGTTTGTCTATTATATATTCAATGGACGTATGATTGCATTGAATGACACTTTAAATGATCAGATAATGTGAGTCCAGATTAGGAAAGTGTGACTTTTGTTTGTGTTTTCGATACTTCAGTAATACTTTGGCAACCAATGTATGGAAAGGCGTTATTCGTTTGTTTGACTGCACTCTCGGCTTTTCTTCGGGTGCTTTTCGGGCACGCGTTGACATACATTGTAATTGTAAAAGCATATAATTAACGAAAAACTTCTTTTTCATTTAATCCGGGTATTGGATGTGATTCTCAAAGAATTTTGTGAGCCTTTCGCGGCTCTAGTGCTCAGATTTGTGGCACTGCATGCGCTTCCAAATGCCTCCCTGTGCCTCCATGTGCCGTATGAACGCTAATCTCTTCAATTTTCCTTTACTTTCATTCAAAGCTCAGGCATTTCGGTATTTGTTGTAGTTATTGGGTAAAGGAGGCCAGGGATGCATTGGACACTTGTTAAATCTGGCTGTAGTTATAGTCAAGTAATACTAATACCAGTGCTGTATAATCAGTGCTATTTTCGAGCGTTTATGCCTTTTAGGCTGTAGTGAGAGCTCAACTCAAGAGTGATGGGTCATAATTTCCGGTTGAAAATTAGAATTCGCTTTTATTATAAATATAATTATATTCCGAAACTGTTTAACAGCTTTTGTTTGTAGTAAACAATATATTAATATAATATATAATAGAAATTCATTGCCTTTAATAATAGGGGTTAATATGTGTTATATTAACAATGAATATATTAAATAATTTAATGCTTTTGGCGTTGACTTCAATGTGAAAATTAATATATTATATGCTATGAGTTATTCACTCAATATTTTTTCATCACTTTCTCCGAAAAACATATTTGCGAGAAATATAACGTTAAGACCACAGCATGAATGGCAAGGCGTTCAAATTTGGTCGTGTTTTACAGCGTTTAACACTGTTTTGCAGTCATTCATCATTGGACTGACTTTTCTTAAGATTATATTCTGTATGTATTTTCGTTCATAACTATTGAGATGTGTTTTATTTATTTCACTATTCATTTCACTATTCATATGACTGTCTGGTCATTAATCATGACAAACGAGGATTACATCTGTTCTATAGATTCGATTAAATGTATTAAAAAGATATGGATTTCATCAAAAAAAGTGATTCTTCACTACAATTAATATACAGTAAATACACATATATTATGAATCTCTATAAGCAATAGACTTGTTATGAGCACTGGTATGAGCACTGGTATCGGATTACATGAGGAGAAAATCTTTGCGAAAACACTAATCATTTAAATGTTTGTGAAAAGTCATATTAAATGAAAATAAATCAATGAATGAAAAGTATTTGTGCTTTTGATTTGATGCCAAAAAGCCATGAGTGAAGAATATAATGCAATCTTTCATATAATGATATTTTTCTCTCTATTTTGCAATTTATATTAGCTTTTGATTCACAAAAGAAAATATAGCTTTGGATCGCTTTAGAGCTCCGGATGTGTTTCGTTTGGATATAATATTTTTTCATATATTTTTCAAATGTATTCACACTCTCAAGAATAGAGCAAATCGAGCGAAACTAAAATATTCAACATTTTATTTAACTGTCTATAAGTATATAATGTAAAAGTGATGTCTGATGTGATGTTTGGTGTTCTTCCTCCCAGTGCTGTATATGACAGCCACATAAAACTTGCACAACATTACATGGTTTGCACCTTTGAAGGCATCAACGATTGCGCGCTTATATAATATGCTTCAACACTAAGACTATAGAATATATCATTTCATAGTTTAAATTACAGTATCATTGACTCCGATGTTCTCTCCCTCTCCTGCCCGTGCAATCTGTACCACTCATACAACATATACAGTATTACTCCAATGTTTATGACATGTTATGCGAAAAAGCGAAGACTCGATAATGAGATAGAAGTTTGTTTTCATATCGTAATCACAGCCACTCATAACACATACGAGTGCTCTGAACAGTGAAAGGCATAAATAGAGAGAATGTGTTCATAAAAGTCACACAAATGGCTGCAGAGATTAGAAGCAATTTATCAATCGAAATATGACAGCACAACTTGTCTCACACTATTCATTAGGAATATATTCTTACACTAAATATGGTTGCATTCGATCGCATGTCTAACAAGTGATAGTGTTTTAAAGTGTTTTCTCCAAACCAAAGCCAAACCATCACTTTTGGCAATTATATAACCGTTTGCTTGAAATTAGACTTTATTTTATGGTGATTTGAAAGCAAAGAATTCTTGAGAAATGAATACTTAATCACAAATAATATGTTTTATCGTTTTATTCGTTGACAACATTATGAAACAAACGCTATGTTTGCCATAACTCTGGTTCGCCTCACAAACGAACCATCTCTTTGAACATATAAGCCTTGACTCTTGGAATAGGTGTTTCAGAATACAGTGACAGCACAGGTAGAACAATGTCTCATCTAAACAGTGTATGATTAATATGTGATTTGTAGAGAAAAGGGCATTCAATGCACGGCTAAAGTGGGAGTAATTTTTAAAAATGTCATTCAAATATTTAAGCCGAAAGGCCTACAATTTGCGTCGGTATGTGTGGCGCCAAACCATTTTACTACCGAACCATTGGATGCAATTATTATATTGTTTTGAGTAGAAATCTGTTGACTGACTATTAAATGGTTAATTGAGTTATTTTCAACAAAACAATAACTCAATCACAAAACCAATAGCGAAAACATAGCACACATTTTAAGCTATAATTTCTTCAAATCTAATAAAAAACTTTTATTACAAACTCTTTTCAGCATTTATTTTCATAAATAATTGGTTGCCTATAAGTGGAGCACTGGTTGGCTATTGTGGTTAAGGATGTGATTATTTGAAAGCAAAGCGAATAAAAGACATTTCGTTTATTGCATTTATTATGGAATGGGAGGCGGAATGGCATTATTGGGAGCAAAACTGTTCGGTAATTCTTTACGGATGGGTTAACGGCAAACAATGGCCTGTTTGGCACTCAATACCTCAATACCATCTGCTCTATCAATGTCTCGGCATTTCTTCAGTGGACTCAATCGATGCATTAAACCAATCAAATCCAAGTCAATTGAATCTAACGAATGGCACCGACTTTAAGAGGTATACCTCGATGTTTATGTTGCCGTCCATTGTGTGCAATGACTGCATATAAATATCAGTTGCAATGGTCTGAATGGATGTGAACTACATTTCTCTTCACTTCTTATTATATTTAAATGAAAGCATTTAAAATTGGTTCAATGCATCGATAGTCCGGCCCAACAGCCTCTCCAAGCCATTGAGAATGGAGTCCATAGTGGAACAGCTATGTGAGAGCCCCCCACAGATGAACTTCCGAACAGTTTTTCAAATTGTACAAATCTATTGTATTTGAGAGCAATTGCTTACACTATATATAGTCTGTCAGGAATTGAATATTCATTCAATATATGAAACACTTTTCATATTAGAAGTCAAACGCTATTCGAAGCCAATAGTGAGTCCAATGCAAAGTCAATGCAAAGTCAATGCAAACTCAATGCAAACTCAATGCAAACCCAATGCAAACTCAATACAAACCAATAGAACTCCCGTTGAGTTTAGTTTAAAAAGTCGTTTCAAAGCAACATATTTTTGATTTGACTTCTTCTCAAAGAGGCCTTCATTTCAAGCCATTGACAATACCTTCACTGATCTCTATGTGCTTTACATAGTGTGAACACGACTTCTCAGTGCACTTCAACATCGAAAGGTCATAACTGTGCGATTGTCTGCCAATTGAACATATAGTTATTGGAGTGGACTGTGAGAGAGACAGTGGAATGGATGGCAAAACAGCCCCTGAGATGAGTTGAGAGACCATTAAAGTAATCCAAAACTGTTATTCTTATCGTCATTTGTCTCGTAATTCGATATAAGAGTTACACAAAAAGTTAGTTTCGGTCAAAACTATTATACTTTTATCGCAGAGTAAAGCAAATGAAGAGAACTTTTGTTAGATTAAAATCAGAGATTCGTCTGAAGTACTGAACACGAGATCTGACGCACACTTACTTATAGTTATATTTTGTTTATCATTAGGTTTTGAACAGAAATTCAAATCGAGTTAACGTTTGACAGGAAGTAAGCGTTTGTTACAATCAATACTATTGAACAAAAAGTTAACTTTTAAATTGTGGAGTCTATTGAGTGCTGAGCCCCAGTCCTATCACGGGATCGAGTGCTGGAGTGGTGTTAAAAAGGCGACCAAAACTTGTGTTCTCACTCGAGTCGTGACAATGAGCCCAAAAGTTGGTCACACAATACACTTATGTCTATTGTATTGATAGTGAACAACAAAACTGTTTTCAAAGCCATTTCAAAGAAATATGAAGCTCTGAGAGAGAGCTCCGGGACTTCATCAAAGGAGCACTGTATCGAATTTCAGAGATAACTTACCTTTTCTGCTGCAAAAGGTGTTACAACTGAGGCAATCAGTGGCTATGAGTGTGCACTGAGTGGCGAGTTGTGAGCTATCAGTGCTGTACTCATGCACTACATCCCAGTGCTGTAGTTAATGGTCATTGAATTTGCCTATTCATACATTGCACTCTATGATCGGCCAACCTATCGGTGCCATCCCTGCTCTACCCCTCCATTGCAATTACAGAGATTGTTGGTCTCTATTGATCCGAAGCCATAGAGTCTTCCCATACCATAAGGACCGCAATCACTGGCAGTCAATGCAATTGACTTCAAATTGAAAGCACTGTAAAGAACGAACTTTCCTATTATGTTATGAATTATTTGTGATTTTCATATTTATATCCATTCAAAGAAGGTATGGATGAATGTGTGGATCACTTTCATGAGTGCCACCGAAACGCCTTTCCTTCACAAATAATATTCACAACAATAATAAAATACAAAATTAATATAAATAATAAATTGCGTTCAGTTCTACCAGACCTACCATTCCTTCCAGACCTTGGCATATGTCATACGACAGACAATCCCTAAACTATTGATATATTTCTATTGTGTTGTGAAATATCTGTGACTTATATTCACATTACTTCATATAATCATATTTTTTACATTCATTTCATATAAGACTATTTTTTACTCAATTTTTTTATTGTTAAATATTTTGAAAACTATTTTGAATTCAATTTTAATGAATAAAATGAACTTTTTTCCAATGAATGCACACTTTATCTCAAATTCATTGATCTTTTTTTTCTGAGTATTTCTTCTTAAACTCTAATCTCTTCTCAATATTTAAACTCTTATTAATAAAAATATTTATTTTGCCTAAAATTGTGTCAATTCTATGAATACTTTATTTCATAAACTTTTCATAATTTAAATAATTATTTGATTTCAATAAATATAATAAAATTGTTAACATTTAATCATTGATTACATTTTGAATGTGAAGACACAGGTGTGTGAGCACAGGTATGAGCACATGTAATAAGCTTGGTCATATTCCTGTTTTTTCAAGGGTCACGAATTCAATGTTAAATAGTAATGCTTTTTGTGAATTATATTAAATTTTCAATGAAATAGTGTAACGTTATGTGTGAACAATGACCCAATTGAACACATCTGTCACTCATTTATTGACGTTATCATAATTAATGATAACTACCTGAGCTGTAGTGCCTGTGCTGTACTACCTGTGCAATACCTGTGCTAACAATCATCAATGAAATGAAAACTTTTATACAAAAAATCTGTAATACATTGAATGCTATAATTATTATTTCAAATACCATAAGTTGTCATTGAATTCCTCAACACTAAAGGGCTTAAAATGCATTGAAAGCTTTAGCTTAGATTCAGTACTTTTGATGACATGCATTACATGCTATTATATGTAAATATCATTGTTATATAAAGTACTGAAATGTTGTCATAACTTAAACCATATTTTATGACCTTTTCTCTTGAAATGCATAAAAAAAGTGAAACTCATTTCATACAGAAATTGTGTCAATAAAAACGTGTTTTGATTTGTGTCCAAACGTATGACAACTCATATGAAGGGGAGTCGAGTGTCAGACATGACGTCATTTATGTCGTGACAAAAACACATCTCATTTTTGCCAACAAATTGTTTATTGGACTCAATATATGTTTTAATTGTTATTTGTTTTTAAATTAATTGTATTTTAATTTTTTTACTTTTAATTGGATTCAAAACAAAGTACAAATCGATTGAAATTACTTTAAAAAAGGCAACAAAAATGTGGAAATTTAGGGAACTCTACGACAAGGCGTAAGACTTGAGACATATTTTAAAGATTTTTCAATTAATTGATAATTACTTTCATTTTCGTCACTTGTTTTCAATGCAATCAATAATACATTAATAATTGTCTCCTTTTTGTGATTTTCAGCACAAATATTGTCATGAATTACACCGAAGTTGAGGTCAGTATTGAAGACGAGTTGTGATTGTCTGAAGGATTGTCTTATTGTGTCCTTTAGGCCAAAGTTCGTGAGG
This sequence comes from Quadroppia sp. Gr-Ori-00064, assembly GCA_034700825.1. Lineage (NCBI taxonomy): Eukaryota > Metazoa > Arthropoda > Arachnida > Sarcoptiformes > Quadroppiidae > Quadroppia > Quadroppia sp. Gr-Ori-00064. Next base: position 6,852 of record JAQIXR010000876.1, on the reverse strand, counting down.
CCACGAATGATGATCAATGGGGACCAACGGGTCAGCAGATGAATGACATCGCGAGCCATACCTTCACTTACGAGCACTTCCCGGAAGTGATGGGAATGTTGTGGAAACGTATGCTCACAGACAACAGAACCAATTGGCGCCGGACCTACAAATCACTGCTTCTTCTGACATATCTCGTGAAGAATGGCTCCGAACGAGTGGTCACTTCCGCCAGAGAACACATCTATGACTTGAGAGGTCTTGAGAACTACTCATATATGGATGAGTTCGGTAAAGACCAGGGAATTAATGTCAGACATCGGGTGAAGGCATTGATTGACTTCATTCAAGATGACGAAAAACTAAGAGAAGAGCGAAAGAAAGCGAAGAAAACCAAAGACAAGTTCATTGGAGTCGCTTCCGATCGCATGTCTTTTCCGCACAACAAGTAATCACTTTTTTATTGATTGAATCCTTATTTAAAACATTTCACCAAATCTTTAAACACTTCAGACATTGAGACAACAATTTAAAACATTTTTAAGACTTGAAAAAAAGTTAATGTTTTTTATTTTCTTGAATTGTTTGACAAAATTATAGAAATTTTGGAACAAAAGTGAATCAAATGAAATGTATTTTAGTTTTTAAGAAAATATCGAAACAAAAAACACTTAAAAAATAGTCAAAAAACAAAGAGCTCTTAAAGATTTGACACAACCTTTGGTTGAGTTTTGAGATAAATGTACTTAAGATTAAGTGTTGAATAAATACATAAAAGTTAGGGATATTTGCATTGGTTTTGCTGTCAGACATAATAACAGATATCAATGTATAGGTACAGCGATGGCTGGTATGACCCGCCCGTCCGAAAGCCAGACTTTGATGAGGACAACAGTTTTAGCAAAAGTGAGCGAAGAGTAAAGAAATTCGAAGACACTATCAGTGAAAACAGTACTGAAGACAACAAATCGATTGAATCAGACATTATTGGAGAAGTGGTCAAACATAATGACAAACACATTAATGATCTTTCGATCTCTTCTGCGAAGAGTCCTAAGAAGACCGCAAAAAAGTTAGACAATGTTAAGCCCATAGATATGGGCGCAGCTCTGAGTTTTGGTCAGACCAATGATGGCATCTCTCAAACAAAACAGACATTAAGTCCTGAGACAAACAATAAATCAAATGAACAATTATTGGACGATTTATTCAATTGTGGCTCAGATTTGACGTCAAATGACATCACATCCAATGTTAACAATAATATGAATTTAACTAAAAATCAAATCAATAATAATAACAATAATTTAGAAAATTTTGCCGATTTTTCAACATTTCAGACCAGTTCTAATGTTATCAATACTTCAATCGATGAATTCGCAGCCTTTGCTTCAGCTCCGACTCCTAGCGCTCAGACGTCACAAAACATATTTACCGACGACTCACTTGTATTGCAATCAAACAACCCTTTTGTAGTTAATGCCAGTCCTCTGAACCCATTGACGCCGTTGTCACCAGTGATGAGCACAAACATGTCTACCGATATCTTGACTCCAATGACCCTCTCCTCCGATGCCAGTACTCAACCCACAGATCTATTCTGTGATTTTGGTTCACAGAATACCAGTGCTATGAGTAATACCAGTGCTCTTAATAACACTTGGAGTGACTTAAGTAAAAACGTTAACATTAATATCGATAATCTTATGGGCAGTAAATATGAGAAACAAAGTGCGCCCTCAATGAACCAATTGGCCCAACAGGTCAACAGCCTATCACTCGGCCCTACACCTCATCAGACGATGAGTGCCACCAATAATATGGGATTTGGGTTTAGTTCGGTTGGAGTCCAGCGACCAATAGCTCAACAAATGTCAATCGGTTTGTCATTTGATTGTCTTTTATATGACTTAATATAAGTGAATGCCTTTCCCATTAGGTATGACATCCGGTCCATCCCCTCATTTTCAAAGCTCTGGCCAAATGTGGCCCAACACTAATAGCCGAGGATTTGGTGGAATGTAATGCAATCTATTATAGCTTAAACGCATTGCAAAATTTGTTATCTATTTTAATAAAAATTAAATCAATTTTAATAATATTTTTTAGTTTTTAACTTAAATTACAAAACGTTTTCAAAACTTTATTTTGAAAAGCATTGCATTCCAGAAAAGGTTAACACAATTGTGATATCTTTTAATAAATTTATATTAAATTTAATTTCAATCAATTTTTAACAAAAAATCGTTTAATTTTTATCTGTTTTGCCATAATTTATATCATATTTCTAACAGTAATACAGATTCGGTGTTCGGACAGAAGTTTCCACTTTTGATATACAATAGTTTTATCACAATTTGATTGTTTTTCAATTTATTTATCATTTATTTCTTTAATAATTTAAATGTTTTTAATATTCGGTTAATATTTTGTAAAGAATTCTGTAAAAAATATTGGATTAAAATCAATTGAATTAATATTTTTTGAGTTAATCTTCAGTTGAATGAAATGAATACCTTTTGTCGACTTAACCATCGATTGGTTTGTTCTGATCCATGAGTTGTTTCGCCTTCTCTTCGGCCTGTGATTGCATTCTCTCCAACTTCTCTAATGTCATTGACTTCAGGGGTAAAAGTTTGGGTTTACATAGTATGAAATATGGCTTTTCCTCCTGGATCACTATGTTCTGGTTACTCATAACCCATTTGATCTCTTTCTCTGATTTTGACATTTTTTAAACAAAATTCCTTTTCTTTTTGTTATGATTTGAACAAAACTTTTGTTTCCATAGAAATAATGAATTATTTTTTTTCAATTCAAAAACCATTCAATCATTCGATGAATAAAAATCAAATCAAAGCAAAACTCATCAAAAAATTGTTTTAATACGAAATGAAAATAATAATAATTTTTATTTAAAATGATTTATGATTTGAACGCAAAATGAGTTCATTTAAAGTCATTTCCAGTAATTGAAAGACGAAAATGAGTTCAAAACTAATCAATAATTTAATAATAATTAACTCATTTATAGCCCAAACCTCGAAGGAGTCCTTCGAGGAGTGGCCGGAGTGTTGGGTCGCTTGAGTCCAGGCGTAACTATTTGTGAGGAACGGACAGACAGTGTGTTTTCGGCATCCGATTCCTCTTTTCTCCTTTTTATCTGCTGTTCCGCTAAAGCCATTTCGAACTCCATTTCCTTTTGGTGATCCCTTTGTTCCTGTTTTCGTTCAAAACGTGATTTCGAGGACTCTTTGATTGAGAAAAACATTGGTCCCAACTCTGCCATCCACTGCCCGTCCACTGCAGTCACGCACTGCATGTACTCCTTTGTAGTCATTATCAGCTCGTGATATACGACATAATCGGGTGTGAATCCCATCCCATATAACGATGAGGTCGGGTGCAAATGACAGGGCATACCTGTCCTGCAATTCACATACTCTCCAATGCCCTTGAGTCGAGCACCTTGGTGGAAATATGCCGAACAAATGCACTTTCGAACGCAATCCCATTCAGTACCACACGAAAGGATCGGCAGTTTATGTGAATCCATGATCTCTTTGAGCTGTTGTCTCACTTCACGTACTTTTCTGAGGGCTTTCGAGTGAAGGAAGTGCTGAAGACACCAATGGGTTGAGTACTTATGGATTTTCCATTGAAGATAAACATTGAGAAGAGTCAAGTGGTCAGACTCTGGCACCTGGAACTTCTCCCTGGCCAGATCGCTCTCCTCCTCCCGACCCTTTGGCCGAAAGAATATGGAGGGGACGGAAAGCATTGACACTATGATAAGCACTTCCGAAGAACATCTCATTTCAGTTGAGACCAAAAGCATTTTACTCATAGCCGGGTCTAATGGGAACTCAACCATATTTCTGCCCAAAGGTGTCAGTTGTCCAACATTGTCGAGTGCGCCCAAAATCCACAACTGATACATACTGTTCAACATATTGTCTTCTGGCGGCGGATCCATGAAATGGAAGTGCAATAAGTCCTGAACGCCGTGTGATTTCAAGAGTAGGACCACATTAGATAAGTTTGTTCTTTGGATCTCAGGAATGGTATGAGTCAAGAGTTCGTGTTTATATTGGGTTTCCGTATATAAACGATAACAACATCCCGGCCCTGTTCTGCCCGCTCGACCACTCCGCTGATTGGCGTTGGCCTGAGATATGGGGTAGACCTGAAGGGCATCCATACCTATGCGTGGGTTATATACTTTGAGTTTGCAATAACCGGAGTCAACGACAAACATAATGCCGTCCACTGTTAGGGAGGTCTCGGCTATATTGGTAGCGACGATACACTTCCGGATCTCGTTCTCTGCCTTTTGGAAGATCTTCGCCTGAAGATCAGAGGGTAGTTGACTGTAGATGGGAAGGATCGATAGTTCAGGCGTTTCCGTCTGTGATGTCTCAGACAATGTCTTCAAACGGTCAGTAATCACTTCACAGGTCACTTCGATGTCTTCCTGGCCGGGCATAAACACCAGTATATCTCCGGGAAGTCCTCCCAAATGAATTTGTAAAGACTGTTTGACAGCGGCGTCGACATAGTCTTCGCAGGGGTTCTTCGAGAAGAACAACTGGACGGGGAATGTGCGGCCAGGGATTGTGAACGTAGGACAACCACCGAAGAAGTTAGAGAACTTTGAGGCATCCATTGTGGCTGAGGTGACGATTAGTTTGAGATCAGTTCGTCTTTTGACAACATTCCGGAGAATACCGAAGAGGACATCAGTGTCGAGACTGCGCTCGTGGGCCTCGTCCATAATGATGGCGCTATAGTTGTCTAAATCAGATTCAGATAACGATTCCCTAAGAAGTATTCCGTCCGTCATATACTTGATGAGAGTCTTATTGGAAGTGCAGTCTTCGAATCGGATCGCATACCCGACGTCTTCGCCCAATTTGACGCCCATTTCGTCGGAGACCCGTTTGGCGACAGACATAGCGGCCACACGTCTGGGTTGAGTGCATCCAATCATTCCATATTTGGTATATCCCTCTTCGTGGAGGTATTGCGTCAATTGGGTTGTCTTTCCAGAACCGGTCTCTCCGATGACAATCACAATATTGTTATCTCTGATAACATTCAACAATTCGTTCCGAACCGCAAAAGCGGGTAAGAATTGTCTCTGTTTTCGAATCTTCATTCTGTCGGTCTGTTTGTCATTGACGTCGATGTGGTCTTTGAATCGATGCTCATTCTTGTAGTCGTCTGTCTTCTCCTCGTTGTGGTCGACCTCGTCTTTAGGCTTCTCGACGCCCATAATATCTCCCAATCGGGTGCCCGAAAGCTCCCACTCTTTCTTCTGTGCCTTTTTTCGTTCCTTCATTTCTCTGTGATGTCGGACTAAAGCGGAACCCTTTCGGGCAAGTATGGCGAAGTCAGACGTCGGGTCTTTGACGGGAACGATAGGTTCGGGTTGTTTTGTGAACACAATGCGCCCGTCGAGGAATGGCGGCACTATGTTGTGGACCATCAGATGCACTCTTCCCTGATTGATGTCTTCTTCATCATCGAAGTCTTCGTTGACTTTGAGGACAACCCCTGAGAGGAGCAGTCGATTGGTTTCCCACTTCTCGTTGTCTTTGTTGATCTGTCGCTGTTGAGCACTAATCCTTTGGACGCTCTTATTCTTCTTAAGAGATTCTTCGCGTCGTTTAACGAACTCTTCGTTCATATTTCCGAATGGATTTTGATCGCACTCTTCGTCATACCATTCCCTGTCCACACGTTTCAACTCATCCTCGTCTTCCTCCCAATCGTAAGGGTTTTCGGTGTTTTTCCTCTGATTTCCCCAATGAGTTGGCGTTGGTTTAGGCGTTCCTGGCGTTCCCATACGTGAAGGCGTCGTATCCCAAGAACTCCTATAATCACCGGTCGATCTCATGTCTGGAGTGAATCGACCACTCCTTTGAGACCTGCGGTCGTCTTCATCGTCTTCCCAGTTAGAACGGGAAGGGGTATGAATTCGAGGGGATGGCATCCATCTCCTCGTCAGACCACCATTCGTTTGTTTCACACTGGACTGTCTGTTCCTCTCATCCCTATCCCTTTCATCTCTCTTTCGTTTCCTTTGAAGATATTCATCACTAACTCCTCCCGAATGGGAAGGCGTTTCGACCCTATGTTCACGAAAATGTCTATTCTTGTGATCACTCTTTCGATCCCTTCTGTCCTCCCTATCCCTGCGATCACTCGCATCCCTGTCCTCACTCCTGGCACTCCTTTCCACTCTGTCTGACCTCTTCTGTTGTGCCAACACATCCAAACCCAGTAAAGAAACGCCGGGTTTTTTGAAGACGAACTCGTCTTCATTGGTCGGGATCTTCTTCTTTATGATAAGACCTCCGACTTCTTTGGCACTTCCCTCCAATCTATCGATATTTGAAGTGTCAAAACTCATCACTTCTTCAGAGAAATCATTAAAATTTGGTCGAATTTATGCCGAAAACACTTTTGATATACAATTGAAACCAAAATAAAATATTAAAACATATTTTAAATCAAATAAAAGTTTTTTACATTTTTTGATCAAAAACTTAATTAACTTTTAATACAAAATATTTTCATTTAAATTCAATTCATATGTTATTTAAAAATCAAAACAAAATCGCATTTCAATCGAAAATGTCATTGAATTTCATGCAGTGGGAGTGGAAAGGCATTACATGACTGTCCATTAGGGGTGGTTAGCATTACATACTACAGTCTAACCCTGATTTAACGGTATCGGTTATAACGGAATCCATAGATAACGTATAGATATTTGACGCACGGATCGCTTCTATGGATCCTTAATGTTAATTATATCGGTTATAACGGAATTACGAATAACGGAAACCGTAATTAACAGAGAAACTA
>JAQIXR010000875.1:0-18253 GCA_034700825.1 Quadroppia sp. Gr-Ori-00064 | reverse complement strand
CTCTCTCTCTCTCTCTCTCTCTCTCTCTCTCTCTCTCTATCCCCTCCCTAAGAGTAAAGCAAATGAAAGAATAAATTGAAATTTAATTCGTTTTGAAGTCATCGCACACTTTGTTGTGACAGAATTGAATGAGAAAATAAATTTCAAGGTTTAGTGAATTGCATTCAATGTGATGTAATCACAACAAAAGGTGGTGTAAGTAATGTTTAATCAGAGTCATGTTATGAGGTTTGGGTCACATAATTATTCTGAATCATCCAATAACTGGTGAACAACGACTAATACCTAAACAATTCCCACAAAGATTATAGAAAATATCGTTTAGTGCTCTGTCTTATGGGTTGTCGTGAATCCCGTTCTCATAAAAAGCAAAAAATAATTTGTTATTACTTTATATAAAACAATATATAAGATATGAATCAACAATAAGCACCTGAGACCTGAGCTTCACTTTGCATCCCGGCGCCTGTCTCTACATATGAGCGCCAAAGAAAGCCCTCCACAACACCTCTGATGGATGACATATGAAAACAATGAAGACATAAAAAACCCGTTGGGATCTGAGGGGGAATTTCGTTGCATTGCCTGCGCTCGACCTAAACCACCGGTTCTTTACTGCTATATGAAAATAGATAATAAGAATAATGTCGGTCTAACTGTTCCACTGATGGGCTGACAGACAAATCATATAAAGCAAACTTATTTGAAAAATGAATCCATTTTTGGCTTTAATTCACAAATAAATGACAAAAACAATGAACTGTTTCTTCTTTAAAGGTTCTCAACAACAGATCCCTTACAGTCACTGCTGTGTCCAATGAATCTATGGGTGCTTTCCATATAATGCAGATTTTCATACACTGTACACTGTATTGCAAATTCTGTAATAATAACTGTGGAAATAAGGGCACAGTTAGACAGTGAGCACTGTTAGCAGTGATGACAAAATATTTAGACAATAGTTCTTCAGTGAAGAAGAGAGTTATAAAAGGATATTCAGTCCATTGAATCGAACCGTTTGACTGGACGTTAAAGGCTAGGCCTATGTCTGACCATTACGTTGATGTTTGGCACTAACCGGAAGAGTCCGAGCGAACAGACCTAACCGGAAAGTCACTGCCATAAAGTGAAGCCCAGAATATGACATAGAAGTGGACTTTTGCACAAATATTAAGTGCTTTGTATTTAATGGCAATAAATGCAATCAAATAATGAAAAGATTTTTATTTGTTTTTTGTCAAAGAATTACAGTTATTGTAAACACTCAGAAAAGCGTTAAATTTTGCCATAAATGGACAAAACAGACGCCAATCAACAAAAGAGCAGAACATCCGATTCACAGCACTGTTAGTGCCGACTCACTGACCATTGGTTATGTTGGGACTCAAAGGGGGCAAAAGAATCGCATTAACAATAATATCAAAGAATTCATTAGATATGAGAAAATGTCTATTATTTTGATATATATTTGTTTAGATTTTTGTCAATGAAAGCAAAGCACATGCAAAGAGCACCGGACTATGTGTTCGTTACGGACTATTAATCTAAAGATCCGGTCAGTTGTCCATCGAATGGCTATTTAGGAAACATAAAAGAGATTCACAAACACTCTATACATAAGAGATTGCAAACACTTTTAGCGGATATTAAATAATACATCGATTTTGAGATAATTAGGCAATTAATACATATTAAACTCAAACACAGGACGGGTAGGCATTGGCATGTGATTCAACTCAAAACTTAAATCATTTGAATGAATGGCTTTTAAAAAACAAAGAATTGTCGACAAAAATGCAATCATAATTAAGGGTTATTTCAATCAAATCTAAACATTGAAAATCATTGCAATTGTTGTCAATGTATTTGATTGAGAACTCGTTATATAATATATTATATCCAATGAGATAACTATTCGCCATTTGATACGGGATTTTGTGTCTTAATTATAAACTTTATTACAAATTCATTAATAGATATAAAAATTTTCATTTAAAAAACTAAATTAAAATTTGTATAAAAGACATAAAAATATATATAAAAATATAAATATTATAATTAAATAAATGATTCAAATTTTAAAGACTTTAAATCTGATATTTTGAATGATTTTTCACAGATAAAACATTTCGATGAATTGGTTTTTCGGTAACTTTTGAAACATAAAAGACAGGCAACGAACCCACAACAGATAGCCCGGTGCGCACAGTTGGCCGGTTGTAAACCGCAAATCAAACATAAGTGACTTTTTTCAATCACTATTTCATTTAATTTTCGTATTTATTGAAAAACAGATTTAATTTCAATACATTATTATTAATGAAAACTATTTGTTTGAATTGAACTCACATTTCATTTCTTTATTAATTACTTTAAATTCATTATCTCTGAACTCATTGACCGAATGTTTGACATTACATCTGTTTAAAAGTGATTGTCTATCAGTTGTGGAGACAATTACTGACAAATCTATGGAAAACATTATTAGTATTGACTTAACCTTTAAATGAACACAAAATACCTTTGATATATTGATCGCGTTTTTCGACTTCATTGAAAAGTGAATTAAATTGTTTCGAAAGAATGACAATATTTTTAAATTTCTGGTAATTGCGAACCGTTTCACACAATAGCCTGAATTTGTCGGTTCCTCTGAATATGTTTTTGAGCTAAAGTCGAAAATATATTAATTATAAAAACAAAGACAAAACTCGAACCAATGCTAACCTCCGCTCCGTTTTTACGCCAGACTTTCACTAATTGTTGATCGCATTCCTTAACCACTTTTTTCGGCTCACATTCAATAGGTTTAACTTCAGAACAATTGTTAATATTGTTTGCATTACTCGTCGATGGAAGAGAAGGCATGTCTTCATCCAACTCAACAACTATTGGATCCAATTTGTGAACAATATTTCGATTTTCATTCCATTGAACTTTTTTTGATGAATTTGAATCAGTTATGGATTTGTTCAAACATTTTATAATTGGTTGTAATTTTTTGTCTTGAGTTTCGAGTTTTGAATCATTTAAAGTCGAGTCACAAATGGATTTAATCTTTTTATTAGGACTCGGATCCAAATCAATGAATTCAATTATAGTATTGTTTTCACAATAATTTGTATTCATTTCGAGATTTTTTTGGGTTTTATTCAAAGGAGAATCAAATGAATCGAAAATACTTTTGGGTTTTAATGAATTGTTAATCAATTTTTCATTTGATTTCAATTCATTGAAAATTGTCTCTTCTTTTATGAAACCATTTATTGAAGATTTTTTCAATACATTCCCAAAGCTCTTGAATTGAGTGAAAGGTTTTTCTTTAAGCTTATCATTAAAAACAGTCTTCGTATGAAATGAGTCAAAACTTTTGATTATTTTCTGATTCGATGAAAAAAAATTGTGAATTTTTGCCAAACTTTCGTCCAAACAATTTTTGCTTCGGTTCTTATAAATGAATTTCTCGACCCATTTGGACAAACCGTCACTCAATGTCGCAAATCTTGAGTCCAGAAGAATAATGACTCCGAAGTCGTCCTTATGTCTAATCACTCGACCAATTGATTGATTTAATGCCCGTTTCATTTGCAATGTATACCAGCCGTCGGCCGAGAGCTTAGTCTTCGCTTCATTCAAGTATTGCTTCTTTAGTATAACTCTCGGGTCAGCCACTGATGGGAAGGGAAGGCCAGTCATAATAACACATCTACAGTAATCGTTGGGCAAATCGATTCCTTCGGACAGTTTTCCGCGACAAACACCAAAAAAGGCGGCGCCGTTTGAATCCGTTTTATCGATTTTGAGCTTATAATTAATAATACATTCATTGAAAGCCTGTTTATTCCTGGGCTCCAGAAATAACTGTTTCACATCATTTAGTTTCTGCCAAATATTGCTTTGTTTCCAGATTTGAGCGCTTTTATTGAGTGCTGTATAAGAGGAAAAGAAGACTAAAACCCCTTTCGGGATAACTTTGAAGATGTCGGTCAGAGTTGTTCCCAAAGCCTTATAATACGCCAAATTGTCTCTATTGTCGTACTTTGAGGTCAAGACAATGTTGTCTTTGGAGTGAGAAATGTTAATAATTGATAATTGACTTTCACTTATAATATGACTGTTCTGTAGTTTAACCGCAAAATTCACTTCCATTTCCGACTCAAACGAATGAATTGGTGCCAGAGTTCCGCTCGTTATTATCATGCAATGAATACCCAAATCTAACAGTGCTTTGGCGCCAACACTTGGACTCAAGCACCAAATATGCAAAATCCAAGAATCAGAAGAATTGGTTTTCAACCAAAAGCTATTTTTTTGATTTTCTAATTCAGTCCCCTTTTCACTGAATATTTTGAACTTCTCAATGAAATCCTTTTTATGGCTTTCATAGGACTCTTTTGACGTCAAAAGAATTGGATTCAACTTTTCGACGAAACTCTTCAAACTCGTCAAAGAGAGCGAAACCACTTGTGATTGACTGGTATTCATGTTCTCACTATTGATCAGAAGACTGGATATGTCGTCGATGACAGCCAGTATTGAATGACAATTGGTTACGTCAAGACCTGTTCGCTCTATTATGTCATATATCTCTTTGGTTGGATGTGTTGTCTTCTGTGATCTCGCATTTTTGATCATAGAGTCAATCGATATTTCGAGATCAGAGACAAATAGTTTAAGTTTAGCCACACTTTCGATATCAAGTTTACCCAACTCTTTGAAGTCGGTTCCATCATAACTGCCGTCGTTTAACTGTTTCAATGACTCCAGTATTGAATTGATATGTTTGATACAAACGGCGAAAGTGTCTGATCTGAGCTCTGATGAAACGCTCTCTTCGCACATCTTCTCGATATTGTGTCCCTCATCGAAGATCACAACTGAGTTCTTCAGCTCCAATGCATTCGATGCACGTATTTGTGGATCTAATATATAATTATAAGGAGTGAAGACAATCGACGCCTTCGACTTGATATGACGAGAGGCATAGTATGGACAACAGGTGTGGGTTTTGCCCATCTTCACGAGGTCTTCGATGTCGAACACCTGACTGGCCGAGGAGTCGATCATTCGATCGACTTTTTGTTCATAATTTTTGTGATATTGACATAAATTTTTAGACACTTTGAAACGACAGCTTTGGTTCTTCGCCGAAATGGTCTCCAATTTGTTTACCTCTTCATTCAAGCAGAGCTGATCTCTGGAACCGATGACAACTGCTTTGTATGTGTTATAAGAGGTTCTCTTCAGTTCATTACAGGCTTGAGATAACTGTTGGTGAGTTCGAGAGCTATAAAGTATTTGTGGCAATGATTTCGTTGTTTCCCATCCGTTGATAGTCTTCGACACTTCTGGTATTTGATCGCCAATTGATTTGTCGGTCAACTCCTTGAATGTGGTCAACCTCTGGTTGTCGAGCCATCCCAGGGTTGAACACAAAATACATACCGTCTTTCCGGTTCCGGTCGGACTCTCCAACAGTCCATTGCTTTTCTGATCAATGGATAAATGAATTGAAATGAAGAGCAAACCTATTGTCGACAAACCTCTTGTAAACACTTTATAATACTTTTCATATAATCTATTTGAAGGTCATATGGTTTGTAAGGGAACAGCACTTTTATGCCATCCACATCAATCGCTTCCATGTCTTCTATGTCTCCCACAAATGGTCAGAGGATGTGATCAATGAAGATATCATACAAACTATAAGACAATTGCATTGCGTTTACAAAAAAGTAAACTTAAGTCTTATTTGTCACTCAATTGGCGCCAAATGCAAGCCATTGGTGCCCTCTATTGGACTCATTCACAACTTTATCGCAAACTTTTTAATCAAGAATTCATTAACGAATTTTTTGAACATTTAATGATAAATACAGTCGAAGACGGCTTTTATATACAGTTATTTTCATTTACAAATTGCATAACAGTTAATACAATCCATATTTATATACCAAACCCTAAAATCAAAGCCCATTCCCATAAACTCATAGATTTGTTAAGGTTTCAAAAGTGAAATGAATTACAAATTATTTTTTAAAATCAAATTTAAGTTAATTTTGATTAAAAAATATTGAATTAAATGATAGACAAATGAAATGTAAGGCAAAAACAATTGTTTTATGTATTGAATGACAATTATTTTGTATATCCATTTTTATATCACTAAATCGCTTGATAGGACCTGATATACAGACTGGTCGTCGACTGTAGTTATGTTCAAATATAGACAATTGAATACAATATCACAAATAATATCTCATTTCATCACTTGTTTCAATTGAATACAAATTTTTATAGTTTTCTAAATAATCAAAATTAAACTCAATATAAATGTGACCAAAATTTTCAAATTCTTTATAGAAAACTCTTTTCACTGAAAAAGTTTGTGGTTTTTAAGACATTATAAGACAATACGATTTATAAGAGATTTTATTAATTGATTTATTTGTGAAAAAAATTAAAATATTATTAAATCAATAATATTTCAAAATATTCCAAATTTGTCTCATTTTACCCCTTCGTTCCCCTGCCAGGGGTAGTGTATTCATAGGTATGCATAAGTAAAGGGCACCTACCTAAGAGGACACCCTCTGAAGACACTTCATGAGTGGTATATGACATCTTTCGACCCTCAATGGACATGACTGTCCCGCCCCTTGAAGGGGTGCACCCACTGGGCTCCTATCGATCGAACTCTCCATAGCTTTTAATGCACTAAGAGTTAGACCCTTAATATGTCTCAAATGGCCAGATGTTATACCCGTCCCTATTATCGACAATTCCTTATGAGTTAAACATTTGTGAATTTTTTAATTTTCAAACAAAACACAAAAGCATTTGTTAGCTATGGGTGCGATTTAGGTCCTGTAGGTCCTGTTCCTCAATTATATGCCATCCCTATCCAAACGGCTATAAGAATAGAGATTTTCAAACACTTTATATATGATAATAATAGCCATAAACCCAACCTTTCCTATATTCCAACATTAATGTCTCAATGCTATGAATAGCTCCTATCAAAAATACCTGTGCTATTGTACAGTGCTTTACAATAGAGTTAATATATTATATTTGTCAATGGCTTAGAATAATAGCCAATATATCTGGTGTTCAACAAGTGATGTGCAAACACAACAATGGAAAGGGTGAACATGCCCTCACCTCCCCCTCCTATATGAATGGAAAGGGAGGAAGTGGTGGTGCTATAAAATCTTTTCTCAAATATTATTGCAATAATTTCACGCTCTCTTCATATTCACTGCAATGGACTATACGTTCAAATGAGTGTTGGATTCAATTCTTTCGTCACATTATATGTGAATGCATTGCATATGCATTGCTGTTGCTATGCATTCAAAGCATTCATTCAATGCATTCAATGCTCTCAAACGCCGTCTTTCGGACACTTCGGCACTGCTTTTGATAGTATGAAAAGCCTGTCGTTTGTACCGTTGCCTCACATGAGCCTCACATCCCAGTGCTCTTGTGTTGTGTATTCCTCCATTGCTTGAGCCAAAAGGTGTCACTTCTATGAGACAATACCACACCAGTGATGGACAGACAATACATGCAATGTTTGTGTCCAGCCATCGATGCACTCAAGACATACTAATGGTGTGAATGTGTCTGAACTTCTGTGAACAAGACGTGAGACAATTGTCATCGCATTCAACGAATAGCCTTTAATGCAATTACAGCTGATTTGCAATACATTTGAATAGCTTTGGAAAACACCAAAAAAATACATTCATTTGTCGCCAAAAACTACAATTTATTGCAACAAAACATATATTTATTTTTGACATAAAAATCAATATTTTTTTTAAACTCAAAACAAATTCAAGTTTTTGTTTGTCTTTTGTGTGAAAGGATTGAAAGCCAAATATATTGTCAATTTATGTACAGATGTGTTGTCTCTATTGATCCACTTCTTCAGCGATCGACTCGAACCAAGTGATTGTTAATGACATTGTTTTGATGATAATAGACATTGAAATTCATGTCATGTAATAATAAGAAGAATATATTTTCATGAAATCAATTGATGGCAAAGAAATAGACGAAAATCAATGAAAATTAGAGTTTATTTTCAAACAAATTATTTTGAATTATTTGTATAAAATTGTATTTTCTATATTCATGTCTCCCTCGTAAGGGGTATGTGATGGTGAGGGGTGGAAGTGTCTGAGAGATGTCTTCTCCAGTTATCTCACTGGCAATGAATGGTTTGATCACTTGAACGCTTGATATCTCCTATCGGTCACTAATAAGTCATATATTTCTTGATTTTGTGATAATCTCATAATTATTATTCATTTTTAACCACTTCTGTAATCAGACCTCAAATGTAAATACGATATTATATTATATTTGCACTCATTCACGAAGAAGTGAGACATGGATTCATGTGTTTAAGTGTTTGAGAGCTTTTGTTGCAATTGTTTTCATTATAAAACATTTGATGATTTGTGACCAAAATGAAGACAACGTTTCCATTGGTTTGAAGGAATGGTGAATAGTTTTGGTGGTGTTGTTCACCATTGAGTCCCATATATCAGAGTAAGTGTTCATTAATTAACAAATCTTGTGATATGTTATGCTATTTATACCACACATAACACTTCCATCCGTTTGGCTGAGAGTTAGCTTTAAATCAATTGTCGTAATGACAAACTCAAAACACCAGTTCCTGCCATGGCTGGGACTTCCATTCGCACACAATAACTGTCTTCTGATTTCCCGTTTAGACACAAATCTGACACAAGTTATAAATAACGAAACGATTTATTATAACAACAATGGCTTCAGCCATCAAAGGGATGGTTAGCAAAAACAGGATCAGATACAAAGAGGACGGCTTTGATCTCGACCTCTCATGTCAGCCATAGATTGTCTTCAGTCGTAATGTCTTTAATTGATTATATTTTTATAGATATTTCTCGAAACATAATAGCGATGGGATTTCCGGCCGAGAAGTTGGAGCGGTTCTATCGGAACCACATCGACGATGTCGTCAGGTTTTTTGAGACCAAACACAGGAGTCGGTACCAAATATACAACTTATGCGCTGAAAGCAAACGAAGATACGATGCCTCAAAATTCCAGTGCCGGGTCGTCGAAGCGTATGCCTTCCAAGACCACAATCCGCCGCCGTTTGAACTCTTGAAGCCTTTTTGCGAAGACGTTCACCACTGGCTCACTCAGGACAGGGATAATGTCATTGCCATACATTGCAAGGCAGGCAAAGGCAGGACAGGTGTTATGATTTGCGCTTATTTAATACACGCCGGCGAGTGTGAGATCACAGATGACTCGGGATCTACTGTCAAGATTACGGACGCCGACAAAGCACTGGAATATTACAGTCGGCACCGGACCCACGACAAGAAGGGAGTGACGATTCCCAGTCAGAAGCGATACGTTTACTATTATGAAGAACTAGTCAGAAATAGACTCGAATATCACTCAATACCTCTTAAGTTATCTTCGATAACATTGACCACAATTCCAATCATCAATTCTGGAACCTTTACATTGATTTGTGAATTAATTCAATTACCGAAACAGAAGTTAAAGACATATGAAATCGATGTCAAACGAGATGTCAAACCACTTGTCTATGCCATACCCGACGAGGGGCTGGTATGTCGCGGAGACATCAAAATCGACTTTTATATTAAAAATAAGATCAAAAGAGAAAAGATTTTTCAATTTTGTTTCAATACGTTCTTCATTAAGAATAATGAAGAGAAGGATTCGTTCCGTGAATACAATACTTTAGATGATAGCAAAAGATGTTCAATAAGTAACGACTTCTCAGAAATACCTTTAAATAATGGCTTTACGAACGGACAGATCCATGGCTTAGGGAGGTTTCCCGAACGTAAAAGGTTTGAGACATTGATTGATTTGAGACTAATTTAAGACAATTTTCTAATATTTTTCTCAATACTCGAAAGACGTCTAATTTGAATGTTTTTATTGTGTGTCAAAAGAGTCATTGGATTAGACGTTAAGACATTCTTTCATTCATTCTATCATTCATTAGTTTATTGCAATTTCTGTTATTCTTTCTCTTCTCTACAATTGCTTTCATTGAATGAAATCAACTAAAAAACGACAAAACATTTGAATTTATTATAAAATTTAATGATTTTTGACTTTAAGCAAACGCTGTCTTCAGTTGCATATCGTTTGCAAAAATCACAATCCGTTGAAAGTTATATAAGTTATGCATTGCTTTCGGTCTCTCCTTTCATAACACTTTTAATGGTTGAGTTGATAGCTATGTTGTATTGAACCGTTCCCTTCATTCCACGATTACTATATTTCCCAGAGTATTATTTAACCCATAAGTTGGAACAAAGTCTAGTGCAATACGAGAACCTAATATCAGGGGTTAATGTCCCTAATGTCCCGGTTCTTATATTTCTATATTTGCGCCAATAATCACAATCTCAATAATATCAACAATTTTCAAGCCATGACTTTTTCACTCATTATTTTTATTCAAAAATCAGTCAAAATATACAAATTATGGTTTGTCGCTTCCCATGAGAAGTCCACCACATGTTGTGTATGAGCACAGGTAGTTCTAGGCTTTAAATCAACATTAATTTTTATTTAAAACTATTCATATATTTGTCAATAAATTGGTTAAAACGAAACCCAACCAAACGTTGTCTACATTGGAGTCTGTCAGCCGTGAGACTATTGTAGTGGACAGTTGTCTTCAAGATTGACATAACATGAGTTTGGATAACATTTAAATATATCGTAAACTTTAATATCATTTGAAATTATTTTGAATAAAATTTGAGAAATAGCTGTATTTTGAGACCTATAGACCTATTAATACAACTGTAGTTTTGCTAATGTATTGAAATTTTATTCATTTTCTGATGTTTTTCGCAGAAATTTTGATCGAAATTCAATGTTATATTATATTTGTCTTATTTTTTATTCATTCAATTATTTTCTTTTATTTCGTTTTGTATTCATTAGTAAGTCTTTGTGATGTGCAGAGAGAGAGAGAGAGAGAGAGAGAGAGAGAGAGGAAATGAGTGCATATTAAAAAAATTAGCTCTAGGACAATATTTTCTCATTTATCCTAAAACTAATCGAAAAAATGTATTTTTATTGAATCACAGAATAGAAATTATAGCGAAATTGAACAAAAATAACCTAAAAATGATTTTACTTTTATTTGATTTTTGTTTCCATTACTCTATTAGTAAAGAAATGACAATAAATGACAATATTTCCAAATCTCTACAAAAGTATTGGTTTTGAACACAAACTCAATCATAAAAACTTTTATCTTTTGATTTCTCTCCATTAAAAAGGAGAGAAAAATCACTCTTTGCTTTCATTTGATCCGACACTTAGTTCTTAACTAAGTTTTATATTAAGTAAATGTTAGAAATTATTTGATTAAATCATCTTAAATGTACCGGACATTCATTAGAGGCACACAATTCATCAAACACTAAAAGTTCTAAAATTTGTATTTAATTTTTTATGATTTTTTATACAATTTTATTGTTTTGATTTGTGAGCAAAATGTGATTAAATGTTTGATTTGACAGCAGTTCCGGAAAGGAATTGGTATTAGTTTTACCAAAAGACCAGTTGGACAAAGCATACAAAGATAAGGCCAATCGAACCTTCACTTCCGATTTCAAGGTATTATAAGCACATAATTTGATAGATATTTAACACAATTTGGTTTGGATTTGGTTTGCATTCCAGGTGAAGCTATTCTTTACAAAACCTAATCAATCGTATTCTCGGTCACCGGATGTGAACCGATGTGACGGTCGGACAAATGGTCTGATGAATAATCAGGAAAACGGAAGCTCTGATAACGAATCGGATACGGAAGATGAGGACGAAGACGATGAGGACACGGACGAAGACTCTGGCGAACGACTGGGAGGTTATGTTCCTGAATGACACAAAACATTACTTATTTCTCGACCTTTTGTTTAATTCTTTTGTAAACTTTTGTGACATTTTATATGTAATTAGTGCTGAAAACTCGATTCGACTGTCATTTGATTTTAGGCTAAAATATGTGTTTTATTTGATTTTTAGGTCAAACGACTTACTTATGAGACAGACATTTGATAATAATTGCATTGTTTTTAACGTCGATTTCATAAACAACTTTTGAATTGTTATTAAAAACTTAATTCATTTCACAATTAGTTTCCAACACTTCGTTGAATACATATATAAATCAAAATCTGAATTAAGATTCAAATAATGTTTATTTAAATGATTGTTAAATATGTTTTGTTTTGAATAATATTTAAATATTGAAAGAGACCTAAAATTAGGAAAATATATCTTAAAATTATATCAGTTTTTGTGAACTCAAAACCAATTTTAAATCACAACTTGTTTTTGAATCTCAAACCTCTTTGTAATTATATTTTCATATGTTATCAACAAATGTATAAAACATTTAGTTTTTAAACAAATTATAATTTCATTCTTCATTACGACAACAAAACCAAATCCATAACCATTTGTATAAGTATTTGAAAACCATTTAATTATTTGTATAAAACAAAAGCAAAAAACAATTGAATAAATCTTTTTAATTAAAAAACTTTATCAAAAAAATTGTTAAACATTTTAACGTTTATTTCAAACATATTCGACGGAAATGCAATTGTTTGTGATTTTTGAAAATAATTGCTTTCAATTTGTCGTCAAATATTGAATTGAATCAAAAAGCAAATCATTGTATGAATAGATCGGTATAAATAGCACTCAATCGCTGCTCTCATTCGTTGAGAGCGAAGAAAGACTTTCTTCTGATATTCACTTTTATTGATTGGACTCTCAATTGTTTGAGTGATGAAGACCTGGCAGTAGAGAGACAGAGAGTGAGCTATGATTGGCTGCAAACATCATTTCCCAAACATTTTAGCAATAATTTTCATCGAAAGTCACTTCAAATGAATTGTTGTTTTTAGATAATTATAATTGAATTCAATTTATTTTATTCCTAATAATTAACAAAAATTTTGATACGAAATCAAATGAGACAAATGTTGAGAAATAAGTAGAAAATGATTGAATCGTTTTATACATCGTTTTTAGCGTATATTATATTCACTTTATTTTCGATTTTTATAACTTTTAAAAAATTTTGTCAAAAGTATTATCAATAATAATAATAATACAATTATTTACACTATTTTTATAATTAATGATTTGTTTGTCATTTCATTTAAAAACAATTTAACGTAAAGTTTGAATAAAAATCAGAGAAAAGTAACATTAATTGACTTTAACACAGGAAGGTTAGGGAAAGGTATGGTTAGTCCTGTCGTGTTGTATGAAAATCGGATCGAATGGCACATCAAAAATATAACTGACTTTAAAGACTTAAAAGAGTTTACGACATATTTGGTAATAAAAGATATATTGAGACAAACAGTCGATTGAAAGGAGAGGTAGTCATCACTTCTCAGTGTTATCTAAAAAGCTATTAAGTGAGGGGTATTTTATGACTACTATCACAATATTCATGATAACAGTCCCCTTAAAACGCTGATAAAAATTGCCCCAAAAATAATCTTTCGATTTATAAATTGAACCTAAATTTTGACGTTTTTTTGAAATTATTTCAATATATATACAAATGTTTTAAGAAAACTGAAATTTAAAGAGAAGTTTGAAATAAATATAACGAGAATTAAGACTAAATATATTGTATATAATATGCAAAGAGAGGAAAGGGTTAGGGAATTGAATTACAACTGAAATAATTTAGCATTTGATGCACCTGTGGTTAAGACTGTGTCAACCACTAATAGAGAGATGTGATATCGCATCGAAATGAAGGTGTGATCAAAAGCACACCCTTTGAGACGACTTATGATTCAAAAGACTTAATATCAATTTAAAGGCCAAGTTCTCAACGAAACAAACGATTTTCAAATGTGTTATTGTTTTGTTAAATAGCATTTAAAGGGTTTCAACGATTCTGTCTATTATTGAACGATGAGTTGCGATTGGGACCAAACCCCCCGCCCCCTCCTGAACCACTGCTGCCTCGGGGACCTCCACTGCCAGGGCCCGAAGGAAATTGGTTTCTGTTCCTTTGATTACCAGAAGAACCTCCGCTTTGAGAACGATTTCCGCTTATGTTTCCCAAACTGTTGAGTCGGCCTCCAATACCTCCCGAACCTAATCCTCGATTTGGGTTCCGATCAAAACTCAAAGAACTCCTTCCTGTTTGAGACCTCTTCTCTTCAACATTGAAGCGATGATTATCGAAGTATATCGGCTAAGAGGACAGGCATTAGTGGATTGTTTTAGTTTGAATGCCATAATCAAGACATACCTTCTGTTTGATAATCTGTTGAACGATATCCGGGTTCTCAAAAGTGACGAATCCATAGTTAGGTGTCTTTGCATTGGAGACCATCTTCTGGTTCTGTCTATTGATGCGAACGTCTAATATTTTTCCGAATTTCATGAATAGATTCCGAAGGTCTTCGTCAACGATATTCTGTGGAAGATTTCCGACGAAAACTTGATTTTCATCCGGGTATAGCTTTTTGTCACGAAAGTCATCGTCAGAATCGTTGGGACCAGTCCTTCCCGGAGTCATTTCACGCGACTCATTGCGTCGGCCAAACCCTCGCTCCCGTCTTATGGGTCTGTTCTCTCTCTGCATCCCATTATTAGTAGTATTCGGAGGTTTCCCAACAACTGATTGGACAACATTCGAAGAGCTGACAGACATTGAAGGGATGGGCGACGACTCGATCGGTCGGGTGTAAGGCGTCGGCACCGAAGTAGTGCTTTCAGACTTGACAGTAGTAGTAAAGGTTGAAACCATACCAGAAAATGGCTGCAAATTTGGATTCTTTGAGACCATATTGGCGTAAGTCTTCAACTCATTGGTCTGAGGTTGAGGT
Source organism: Quadroppia sp. Gr-Ori-00064 (assembly GCA_034700825.1). Classification (NCBI taxonomy): domain Eukaryota; kingdom Metazoa; phylum Arthropoda; class Arachnida; order Sarcoptiformes; family Quadroppiidae; genus Quadroppia; species Quadroppia sp. Gr-Ori-00064. Next base: position 3,308 of record JAQIXR010000875.1, on the reverse strand, counting down.
GAAGTTGAATTCCTTTCGCCGAAGTCTTCGCCCTTAATGTAGTTCTCGCTCTCGAAGGCGTCGCTCGAATTCATTTCATTCCTGTTTTCTTCAATCACTTCATTACTAACCGATATCTTCTCCACATTTTCGTGAACGGATCCGTTGGTGTTCTCATAGAAATCACTGCCAATGTTCGTGTCCTCCCTTTCCTCTCTCTCCATCGATTTGAGAGCCGGCACTTCAGTCTTGTCGAGGGGAAGGTCAGAGTTCTTCTCATTCTCCGAATAGTCGTCGTCGTCGACAAAGATGTCGTCTTGATATCGGAATATGTCGTTCTTCGCGTAATACTTAGTCGACGACTGCGGCGCCAAAACAAATGTCTGCAGAAATTTCCTCATTGGTTGGCCATCGTTGGAGAGCTCACCCGTCACCTAATGGGTGGTGACATCGATCAGAATCAGACAAACACTCAATTCAATGATCATTACCTGAATGACAACCCCTTTGCCGATGGTCTCCATTGAGTCCACTTGTCTGATCTTCGCGTGACAGTCCTTGAAGTTAAGAGACATTATCTTCTTATTAATGTTCTCCTGGCCATAGACGGGGACAGAGACCTCCCCGGGCTTATCAACGCCCCCGTGAACGAAGGAAGAGTCTTCTGAATAGAATCTGTTTTTGTGGACAAAAGTCTCAATTAATTCAAAACCAATTGAACTAAACATTAATTATATAAACAATGCATTCAGTAGTGAGTGGTCAGCACAGGTAGGTTTGACTGTCGCAGAACAGTCCATAAGACGCAAATTACTTCATCATTGGCTGAGACGTATGAATGAGGAAATGGTGGTAAGGGATGGGATGGCATACCTGTGAAGCATTTGTGGACAGCCATTAAGGATGGTGTAGTACTGGCGCACAAACTCTCGTCCGACGGATTGGGGCGAAGGAAGAGTGGATTCAGTGGTCATTGCATTGCTATTCGAGTTGTTGTTCGTCTCCATTCCGCTCACCATCGCTGAGATCACTTTATTCTTCAGTTTGGATCCAATGGTTAGTAAAACCTATTCAACAAAAAGCCATTCAATGACAATGACATGAAAGCAATGATCGGTTGAAGTGAATGTCCATTGAATTCAATGAGTCTTTAGTAATGATCAGAAAAGAGTCAGTCAGTCATCGCCTGACCCAATGAGGGACAGACCTATGAGAGGGCAAGTAATTCATCAGTTCATCGACAAGACGTCAACGCATTCAATGACTCATTGAGTGAACATTTTATCAAATGGTAGACAAAGAACTGAATCTAATGTTCGTGTAAACAGAGATTCAATACAACAAATGGTCAAAAGACGAGACAATTGCATATGAGTTATGAAAGACAGCAAACAATTCAAACAAATACCTCTTCAAAGATAATCGCATTTAATATATGTTTTGTTTTTTAAAGGTTTTAAAAAACAATAAATTATTTAAACATAAAAATCGCTTTCAATTAATATATGTTTGTCACAAAAGGCCAAAAGAAAGTCAAATAAAAATCGTTTTCAATCACAAAATGTGTTTTTTTGTTGATTTTGAGAAACAATAAATTTTTATAAAATAATAAATAAATATTAAATGATTTTTTGTTAATAATTATTACAAATATCTATAAAATATATGAATTTTATTATTAAATGTGAATAAAAGATGTGTTTTTATAATAACAATAGTCGACAACAAGTGAATGAATACTGAATACAGTTATAGACAGAAATACAACACTTTTTGAGCCCTTTTTGCCATAAAGTAGTCGACAAAACGCCGACAAAAGCCAAACACGCACTCAATGCCAACGCCAGTAATGCTATCGTTTGACAGAAATTACGTCGACATTGAGTTAGCAATGATTTTCACTTTCAACAATCATTTCCAAATTGTTTGAGATTTTTATTAAATGTTTATTAACTCAAACATTAATTCGCTGTAAATATAAAAATTTTATCAAATGAGTTGAAATTGATCTTTAAAATGAATTTTAATTCACTTCAAAAACGTAATTAATGTCTAATATGTTTTTAGAGACCATTTTTGTGAATCGATTGAACGATTGAAGCCATTCATAAATGACGGCATCAATTGAAGTGAATGAAAGCAAAAGGGTCTGAGAGAGGGCTCGAGTGAGAGATGAATGGAAGCAATGAATGCATGCATTGAATGCTTTGAGCGCACTCTCAAACATGTGTTCGTTGTGTTGTTAATAAAGTACGTCATATATAGTGAAGGTGTGAGTGAATAGTGAAGTGAATTGTGTTTGTTATATGCAGTGAATCTATTGGAAACGACCAAGGTGCAATGTTGAATGGCAACCACCATGGTGCACTGTTGGCCATCTATGATCATATGACCCAACTCATCTCAATCCACCCAATTGACCATGGTGAGAGAGAGGGAGGGGTGGGTTGAGGGGACGTAGTTGTTGTGAGTGTGGGGTAGAGTCGAGACAATCGATATAGTGGTGGTCCTACTGGTGGGCACTGGTAGGCACTGGCAGGCAATAGGCTGGTGGGAGGGAGGAGGCAGAGGGTCTTTAGCTGTAGTGCTGCTATGCCTTAGGTGTGGGCACAGTACGAGTCGCACACATTAGGCAGTACACTGTGTGAGGCAGTGTAGCCATTGCTAGACCGGTCTCATAGTGTTGTTGTTCATACCATAGGCAACACAAAACAGTTTCCTTGGATTTGTTGGTTTCCTCAACAACTTCAACAACTCTTATGTTTGAGTCAGTCGTTAAGTTGAGGTAAGACTCAAGACATTTGTCTCATCTCACACATGACACGACATGTCTGTCCACTCGAGTCGTCTGTTGTTAGGTCTGGCCATAAGAGCCGATGCGATGCTATGTCAGTAAAGCCTTTATATGTCTATAGTTTGCAATCATTTGTTGTATTCGTTGCCGAAAGCAATGTATTTGTCATAGACTGGCTGTAGAGCAGAGGACAGGGCTGTGAGCTGTTAGCTATCCATTACCTGTAGGTGCTGTCACTGTTAGGTAACGGTTGTTGTGTTGTGTGAATGCAATATCAATGTAATCACACTTTGTCTTATCGTTTGGGTGGAGACCAGACCTACAGACCTGAGTGTGTGATATATGATATGATATGACTTTACCACAGCTTTCATACCATTGATCCGATCGACAACTCTTGAGACCATTCACTGATCGCTCAATGGCTTCAAAACCATTCATTTCAATAAAGTTTACATTCAATCCATTGTCTCATTTTCACTGAATATGACTTTGAATTTAATTACAATTAATTGCACTCTTTTGACAACTTTTG